>AZLU01000285.1:0-47303 GCA_002224055.1 Pezizomycotina sp. ARF18 | reverse complement strand
CAAAATTGCACCCACGTTATTCGACGACGATGAAGAAGTGGTTCGTGGCGCCGATTGCCGAGGAGCTGTGCCCAGACCAATTCGAGCCACGCCCGAGAGTGGGGCGGATCCTGATGGAGGAGATTGCCCCGATGGCGCCGAAAACATCGGATCCATGTCGTTAGTGATAGACAAAAAGACTGGTAAGTTCCGCGGGAATATTTTTTCGTTTGTTTCTATTTTATCTTCTACTTTGTATATCAGTTTTTTTTTTATCTAGTTGCAAATTACTGATCTCTACTTGCACGTATACCAAAATCTAGGTAGCGTCTGTGGCGTTCTCCCCGGTGAAGCTCTTGTAAGTAACAAATCAAAGGTAGTCTATTTCAAAATGAATTGTTTTAGGAGTTGGTTTATATTCGCCGCTAATCCCTTGCTTCTCTGCTTGTTATTATAGCGCGGCACCGTCTCTGCTCTTCCACCACAAACACAGCTCGGAGGCGAGAGACCTGGTTCTTCTAGTCGGGTAATTCCGTCTTCATCGTCAAAACATCATCAGAGTCGCGTTCCGGAGAAGAGGAAGCGAGACCCTGCTAAACAACGTGACGACGATGGGAATGAAAATGAAGGCGACTCCGACGGTGGAAGCTCCCCACGGCGACATGCTACAAAGGCGAAGTTGACGGAAGAACAGATGCAGAATATGTGTGTCTCTTTGGGCCGGTGACAATAACAATTGGGACAAATGCCGGCCACAGCAGCTGACCCTGAAGACATATATCGTGTGAAGTAAGTATAATCTACCTAACAGCTAACCCTTGTTTTCAGTCTCATTAATAAGTATCTATTATTTCACAGAGCACATTGCAAGACCATCTCAAACTACACCAGAGCAAGCACTGCGGTTACCGGTCCGCAAAAAAGATGGATAAAGAGAAGCACGAGAAGAATATGCACGAGACTTCACGCGAGAAAAAATCCAGAACGTCAGCTTGCCCTAACGACGATAAATACGATTTTCCATTCGGACGGGCAACTGAAATGAGCAAGCAGATTGACAACGCGAAGATGAAATGGATCGAAGTGTTTAAAATTTTTAATCCCAATTGGAGAGCGCCGTACCCTCTTCTCGTAAGCAGCCACAGCTTGAATTATTATCTAAGGCCAAAAACGTAGGCCAAAAGTTTTCCACAGAAGCCTCCAAGCCTACAGATGCAGAGCAACTTCTAGTTGGCGTTGGTGGATCTGGCTTGCACACCATAGATCTTTCATCAGACCATGGTCCCCGGGGCCGTCGTCAACTACCCTTTCGGACCTTACTCTTCGGGGGCGATGATGATGTTTATAATTCGGGAAATGGGACCCGTGGGATGGAAGAAATTCTGCGAAGAGCAATTGAGACAACAGCAACTTCCAATCTACAACGATGACCTAACGCTGCCCGAGAGGACACATACTCGGAAAACAAAGTCTTCGACGACTCCGTCGGAGATCCTATTATCGCCATCTACAACTCGTTCAACGAGTCGTATGCACCGTCCTACGCAGGTTCCGTTGGGTTTAGGGAAGTCGAAGACAGCTACATGATAGTACCGCGTAATAATAGGGCGAGATGTCACACATGAGCAACGAGGACTCCATCGCTGGTATTTTACCCCTTCTCACTCCGATATATTTTCTTGCTTCTGATGCTCACACTAACCTGACTATTCTGCACAGAAGAATCTCCTACGGTCATTGACCAGAACTGCTTTCCCAAAGTAGCTATCGTCTGAACGAGGATGATATTTGTCAGGATCAGAGCGTTTATTTCGACTGTAACAACAACGGCAAACCCTTGTCCTGAGGGCAATAAAATTCTTGAGATTCTGAGAGCTCTAAGCCGGTTCTTTCTACACCACGCTTCAGTTCTACAATCGGTATTATTTTTCTGGCAGTCTATCACTTACAAAGGCCCCGCAGAGCTACACGGCCCCCTGGCTACCAGACCCTTTTTTTTCGCCGAAACCTGACACATTATTACAGTTACCCCGCCCTTCCCAAATCCCTCGCCTCTTTACCTTTAACTTTATTGCAGTTTTTCCCACTCAGGAGGTAACATAGTCTTTGCATAACTAAATTGGCATTTAAATTTGCTTTCTCTACGCCCTTGATTCACGATTTATCTCTTATCTTTTTGGTTTTATCGACATGAGCTTCTGCTTTTTCCAGCGTTTCGGTTCGGAGAATCTGGCATTACCCTAGCGGTCGGTTTACTCTTTTTCCCAGCATGCCTTTTAGCGTCACAGAATGCGAATATCTTTTAACATTTTACGGCACTATCACTACATCCGCCCTTTTTTCTGGGTTTTCTTTCTTTTCTACCTTCTTGATAATGATTAGCCTCGATGTCATAAATTCATAATGATGTATGAAATTATGGGAGAAATCCCATCATCAGTCCATAACCCAGTGGGCACTTGGCCTGAAAAAAAGGTCTTTTTTAAGGTGTCTAGACACCACCCTGCCCTTGCTCACGTATTTTAACAGGCAGGGATTGAGTTTGATAAACCCGCCGAAAAGGGTCGATTTCGCGGGCCGAGAAAGGAGATTAAAGACCTACCATACTGTCTTATGCGCAAGAGGAAAAGAGGTAAGCTTTCTCCTACTCGGCCTATAGATTTGCGTACACCACCCATGTTCTCTCTCTCTTTTTTTTTTTTTTTTGCCTCCCCATTACCTTCACATTGTCAAAGCCGCTTTTGAACTGAATACGCGTACGGGACTTTTGGAGTCTCTTCTTTATCGCGACCGCGCGATCGTTTGCCAAGAAGTAGCACGGTCAAATGGGCAAGTTTTTCCGGTATATCAAGTGGTGAGTCACCTTCCATCAACATGCGTATATACAACCCTTTTTGCCCTGGCACCAGCCCCTAAGGGGTTTGAGAGCTGGCGTTGTCCTCTCTTCTTCCCCTCTTTTCCTATTCGCTTACAAGCTTTTTTCCTGTGCCCCACCCTTGTTCTTTTTCGTCTCCCCTGGATAACTGAACGGGTAGCGTAGCCCCTTCTGAAGCGCCATGGTTGCACAACAAACATTTAAGTACTACTTATTCCTTGAACGCGAGCGTTGCAACGCCGTACGCGGAGGTAGGAGGAAGGTTTTTCTCTTACAGCTTAGCATAGCCTAACCTCATCCTTGTGCCTTTTTCTTTTTTTTTTTTTTTTTTTTTGGTGGTTTCACTGTTTGCACAGTTTACCATGATGACAGTGCATACTGTTATGATCCATGTCGATTTTTGCATTTGTATGTAGGTATGGGACGGTTTTTTCTTTTTTAGCAATCGGACAGAAAAACGAATATGAAATCAATAATATAATAAAAAGGAATATTACCTAGTGGTTAATAGATTCTTTTTATAGCTGCATCCTAGCCTTACCCCTCTATGTGGCTTGAGAGGCTTTTTGGATACTGGGATCCTTTTACCAGCCCTTTATTTTTCTTATCGTTCTAGCTTTGCTTGAACAATATTGAACAATATCTTTGTTTCTATTTTTTTTTTTTTTTTCTTTCTCATTTATACTGATTGCCCCGTGACGTTCACTCTGATGCTCGTGAATATGGGAGGAAAAAAAGCAGCTAGCTCTTCCCCTCCCGCAGCTGCTCCTTGCATTGATACTAAGATGAATATGCACGCTATCACGCCTTCTTGATATAACACGGTATATAGCTCCAAAAAGGGTAATAAGTCGTCGTGAGCCATGGCATCTTGCTAGTTTGGAGATCTTCAGCTCGAGTCGCGTCCCTCTTTTTTTTTTTTGGCGTTTTGGAGCTGAGGAATAGAAAAGAAAGGATCGAAGTTTTTTTTTTTTTTGTACGTACGTTCCCCGCCGCATACTTCCCCGCATCAAACAAAAAATAAATTCAGGTGGCGCAGGAGAAGAAACAAAAAGCAACAAAGAGAGTATTTTCGTATTTCCACACCACACCCATCCCTACCTCCCATTCTCCCCCTTCTCGAGCGAGTCTTTCAAACAAAAACAAACAAAAATCACAATCATTTATAACTAGACCATCACCATTGTCACATACCTACCTATAAGCAATATCTATTGAATGGACCTATCCTTCCTAGACCCTTACTACCTCTACGCTCTAATGGCCCCGATCCCGCTCCCGAGCAGGACGACACCCTCCAGCGTCTGGCCCTGCTGGCGTCAGCCTACGTCCTCCACGCATCGCGTACTGCTTCGAACCCTCCGGCAAGCGTGATGCGGCATACCTCTCCGTCCTAACCGCCGTCTTCGCGCGCATATGGACCCTCCACTCCCCCTCGCCATCGCTCAACTATTCATCGCTTCGAACACTATAACGTTTGCACTCCGCACTTTTTCCAATTTCTTGATAACCCACCCGGACGAACGCGACGTAGATTAAAACGGGGCGCAGACACGGATGTGCTGGATGAAGAATCAAAGTGGAAGAGGTTCGCGTGGGGACTATCGTACTTGACTAACTTCCGCGGAACGGGGTGGAATTACCACGTCAAAGGCGTCGAACATATAAAGGGTAAAACGGAGTACAAAACGCGTACGAGTTTCGTGGTTGGTTGCGCGAAGAGTATTTTTTACAGTTTGGTATTCCAGGATGTTTGGGATACGTACTGTAACACGCAGCCGTTTTGGACGGAGATGGGGAGCCGCGAGGGTATTATTCTATCGCGAGCGGAGGAACGGAGGTGGATGTTTGGGGAATTTTGAGGGGTGCGGCGCAGAGTATTGCGGGGTTGGTTAGCAGTGCGACGGGTTTGCTGGTGCGTACAATGCGCTTGCGGCGGTGGCTGTTACGGCGAGGGTTAGCCAGCCGAAGGTGGGTTGTCTGCGGACATTCCCCCGGATATCTTGTTTGTTTTTTTGGGAGGTGAAAATGCTGATTGGTTTAATGTAGGACTGGCACCCGCTATACGGACAAATTCAGGATGCTTATACCGTCCGCCGATTCTGGGGTCGCGTTTGGCACCAATTGTACAGAGACGTACGTTCTCCCTCTTCCTCTTTCACCTTTTTTTAACTTGATTTTCAAAAAAAAAAAAAAAAAAAAAAAAAACCACTAATGGAGTATTCGCAGACTTTCGAGCCGTACACCAAATTCGTCCGCCGCCAATTGAACTTCAAGCACGGCACGGCTCTCTCCCGCTACACGCAGCTCTACACCGCTTCGCTCTATCCGCGGGAGTCCACTACCTCACCAACCGCAACCTACCATACCCAAAGGGTCTCCCGGAACACAAAAACACCCCGGAAAGGGAACAGACCAAATCGCATTCTTCCTCCTGCAAGCTCTAATAATAAACCTCGAGGACCTCGTCATCTCCACTTACAAAAGCTACCGCTTCCAGACCACGCAGAAAGCGCGTAACGCGTCACATGGCCGAAAAGGAACCCGCGAAGGTATATAAATATCTTGGGTATGCGTGGGTTACGGTGTGGTTGGCTGCCACGCGAGGTTTTACCTCGATGAGGCGTTATCGGCGGTGGGTTTGAGGACGTTAGGCCGCTGCAGTTTAGCGCTGCGAAGTGGGTTTTGGGGAATGTGGAGACCGGGAAGATTAGCTTTAATAAGATTGGGAGCAGTAAGCCGGACCTTGTCTGGTAGGAATGGGTGCACGTGGTGGAGGGGTTTTGGTGGAGGAGGAAGGTGGAGGATTTTTGGGGGGATGGGTTTTGGGAGGTGGATTATTAGGTAAAGAGGGGAAGTGGGAATAAGGTAAGTTAGACATGATGGGATGGAATGATATATATATATGGGTTCGAAGACGATGGGAGACGATGGGAGGACAGTTTTCCTTTTGGTTTATGAGGTTTTGTCCCTTTTTTTTTTTTTTTTTTCTCTTCTCGTTTTTCTTTATGGTTCCCTTTTTTCTCATGATACCTTGATAAACATGAAGGTGTTTTGACGACTGGTTTTTGTTTTTGTCCGTTCTAAAAGAAAGGCTCCTTTTTGGATACTTAGCTTCTATTGACGACTTTTGATGAAAAGGACGGCGGAACGGTTTCTATTGGTTTCTGGTTTGTAGTTATTTGTTTGTTTGTTTTTTTTTTTTTTCTTTTTGCTTTCTCTTTACTCTCTTGCTTTGTAAATTGTAACGATGAGAAAATGTTTCCCTTTTCTTCCAGTGGTATAAAATAAGTTATATTTTATCAGAGCAAAGAAAAACCTAAGTGCTAGCTTGAGGTATATCGCTACATCGTGAAGAGCTTCCAGCGACGAAAGTATCCCGGAGGAACCGATAAGATAAGGTCGCGAGATCGCCCCGCCTTTGGCTTGGTTAGGCGGATTTCTTTCGCGTTAACGATAAAGTGCGCCTTGCTGCTTTAGCTCTTTAGCTCTATAAATATCAAACAAAACTCTCGGCCGCGGCACGGCCTCTCGATCTCACGTCGTTGAAAGTTTTCTAGTTTCTAGGCTTCCATAATCTCCTTGTTCTTTAAACAAAGGGAGTAATTATCAAGTAAGATTTATATTAGCCTGATATATATATTGAATATGAAAAATGTGATGATGATCGTATCCTTTCCCCGAAAGTAGAAAGCTATTGTTGAAGTTGTCAAATAAAATATTTAATATTAAAAAAAATATAGTAGTAGTCGACGATCCAATCAGGAACGAGGCCCCGAACACCCCAAGCTTCTCACCCACTTAACCTACCATCACGAGATTCTTCCGTGATAAGCCACCGAATTCGAACAGGAACTCTCAGGGCCGCACACCTCACTTCCTCACTGTTTCTTACCTGTCACGGTGTCTAAGTCATAAGGCTTCTTTTTTTTTTTTTTTTTTTTTTATTCTCCACACCATCTTCTCGGTTTCGATCACAAGCGATAGCGATATGGAGGCTCTCACTGGCTGCGCCCCCAAAGAAGCGGCTCCTGCATGCCAACGCCAACTCTTCTTTCAATATTTTCCGGAGCTTCTTGTCCTCGAGTTAATTTCGATTCGACTTTCGTTCTTTAGATCTTTATTGTTGTTTCGCTGTTTCAGAGCGACGTGGACACAAACTTCTGGATTACTTTTCTATTCTTCCGGGAAAGGGCTGTGGTGGGTGTAAGGTACGGATTCTATTGGTTCGGTGCTGTGTCGTTCGATTTTACGAGCTCGCACTTTTTTGACTTTACTGCCTGCCTGGTGTTTTTCTTTGAGGATTGACACACATGCTTAACAGAGACGACGATGGACGGCGAGAAGGTAGAATGTTGGTGGGGGGTTGGTGCTTGGAACGCGAGGGGCGATCGTAGCCTTTAGCAAGGGATGAACCCCAGAGGATCCTTCATAATGGCTATACATCCCCTGCTCTTTTTGCAGGTTCAGCTTCGCGGTTTGGACTTCTTCTGCAAAAAAAGTGGACCGTTTTGCATGAGCTTCAAGCCTTGGACATATAGCTCTCTACTACGGAAACGGCTTCTCCTTCGTTTCACGAGCTTCGCTACAAACAGTTCAATTCTTTTCGTTGCGTCCGCTACATCTCCACAGAAGCTACACCCTTCGTGATGACATAGCTTTCCCACCTCCTCCACCAAATATTGCCATGGGTCTACAACTAACCTCCATTCTAACCGGCAACTTCAACAACAACCGCAACAACCATACCTCCATATCCTCCCTAAACACAATCCTCCGCGACGGGCGGCCTCTACAGCTCGACTTCACAGCGTATACCGTAATATCTAACTTCCTCATACTAACAATCTCACTCCTCCTAACGCGCCTCTTCCTGTTAATATCGACAATATGCTTCTCGCTGCTACCGGGTTCGAATACGTCGTGGTCGACGGATCAAGTACGGACTATAATCCGCAACGTGCGCACTGTTCCGGACGCGTTGTTAAATACCCGCACGGTGGCGCCGTGGAGATACTCCCGCGATATACGGGCTATTTTAGTGGTTGTATTATGGAAGCTGGCTTCTGTGGTTATAGTTGGAGTAACGATCGTGTCACCGGTATTACTAGCGCGGACGCCTACGGTTCTCGGCAGACTAGGTAGCAAAGATGACTGTATAGGGTGGTATACACCCGGCTGGTTAAACCTGGGTTCTCAATCGCAGGTTTTTCCGATTTACGGAGAATTAGCATCCGCCGCGTTATCCGACGCGGATAAACAATACGACCTCGACGGATTAAACGCTACTTCTATCCGCCTCGCAGAACACGAGAGCGTTAGTATATCCAATAAGTGTCCCGAATACGCTGATAAAACCGCCTGCGATGACGAAAACGGGTTATTCGTGGGAACACAATTATGGCTATCGCCGGCGGATTTAGGCGTCGGAGGAACGGATGATGTTAGAGTTGGGCTTGGTACGAGCTGTTATAAAGCGAAACAGTTGGTGATGTTGTCGAGACGTACGAGACGGAAATAGGAGTTATGGTATATGTTCGGAAGATACGTTGGGAATAATTACACGGCGGCGTTGTCGACGTATGGTTATTTGACGGGAACGGGAACGGGTACTCGTGGTTCTCGGCGACGAGGCCGGCGAGGTTGCCGAGCGCTGATGGGTACGTTATATCTCTGCTCCTTTTCCTTCAAAGAAAAAAAGGACGAAAAAACTAATCAAAAGCTAACCTTATAGCTCCCCCCATGGGCACAATACCCCCCTTCTTCAACTCCACAATCTCCCCCTTTTTCTGGCAACCAAACTCCACCATCAAACACCACGGCGACCTAACATTCCTCCTCTTCAACGGCGCCGGCCCGTACTCCCCACCTACCACAGACCCACTTTACGAAACGAACCCGCTCCCGTCTAGATTCTTCACATCCGTAATTCCCGAACTCTGGCACCAATCGCTGCACGTCGGCGTACCAGTAATCTGCAATACATCGTATACTATCTGCACCAACGAAAATGTTGAGGATGTAGAAGGCATAGCGGGGTATACAGACTACGTCAACTCCAACACCGCAATTTAACGTCATCTACGAGAGGTTTCCTACAGACGCTTAAATTCGATGGGTTATCGCAGTTAGCTACCATCGCTAGTTTTCCCGTAGCGTTAGGGTTCTCGTACGTTATACGCGAACGTACAAACTAGTATACAAACACTCACGGGTCGGTCGGAGTTATTACGACTACAGCTCGCGAGTAAAATGTGGCTCCTCGGAAGCGCAAGGAGAGCAGCGAGTCCGAACCGTTTATTTAATACTTCCAAAGCGGATTTATTAGAGTACTACACTACGACCGAACAAGGTGTTATGTGTTCGCATACGTTACTGCCTGATACCGGGAAACTTGTTATTCCGGGGATAGGTTGATTATATTAGCAGCTGTGTTGGTTGGTGTGGTGGCGTTGAGTTACTTTGTTGAAGTGCTTGAGAGGTGCCGATGGTGTGGAAGTTGTGCGGTGGGTTTTGTGCGCTGGCGCTGTTATGGTTTTGCGCAGTTACATAGGATTGTGTGTGAGAAGGTTGGCGATGTGCATTGGACGGGGGTGTAGATGAATATCCCGTCGGGCCCGATGGGGGAGAAGGGGCGGTGGTGAAGATTATCAAAGTCGGCGGGAGGATACTATATATGGAGGCGGTAATGGGATGGGGTATAATTGGAAAGTAGGGATCGGAATAACGACAACAATAATAATAACACTTCGATAAGTTGGGCGGGAGGTGCGGGAGGCGATAAAGAGAAAGGTTTTAGGAGGAAATACGCCCCTCCGGATATTCACGTTAACGAGGGGTACTATACTACGACCCTCACGGACGTTAACGACTCTAGGGGTTTGAAGTGGTGGTAGTAGAATACCGAGGAGGCGGAGTTTAAGGGGAGGAAGAGGAGACGGAGGGGGCATGTTAATGTTAGGTTTAAAGAAGGAGTGGGATGGTGGTGGTGGTGGTGCGTATGGGTGGATTGGCGGCAGCTTAGCGGGAGCATTGTAGGAATTAGTGAAACGCAGAGGTTTAACGGCGTGGAGACGCCGGGAGAGGAGGGTGATAGTATGGAGATCGCGGCGCCGTACGTGCCGTGGTCGCGATGAGTCCCGTTAGGTTGAAGGAGACGAGGATGATGATATCGGGTGGCGCTGAGCGTCTGATGCGGGATTTTTTGTACTTTATGTTTCTCTGTACACTATGGTAGTTTCATGTTCGATTTTTTTTGGATATATATGTATCGATATAGCTGTATATACACAATGCTTGCATCTCCACGGGGGAACTCCCAATGTTGCGGCGTTTACTTGTAGAGAAAAGAAAAGAAGAAAGATCATTACATGTCCACTTTCATCTATAGACCCGTATTCTCCTTGATGGCTTCTTTTAAATCGCACCGGGCCCGAGAATGACACACCCCGTTTAAAAAAAAAAAAATACATAAAATCCGCTACTCTCCATTCGAAATCGCCTTTTCCTACCGCCTCAAAAAAGCCGCCCACCCCTGCACAGCCGCCACAGCCGTCAGCAGCTTCCAGCCCCCCTCACCTACGCCGACGTAATACCACGCGCTCACAAGATACACCAAACTCGCCAGCGCCGCTATCGGTTTATCCGTAACATCATCACCGAACCCTGCCGGGTCTTTCGACCAGCGGTAGTTTATCAATCCAGTATAGCGAAGAATACGGACCCTTGGTACCATCCGTTGCGGTAGGTTACTGCAGCGGTTCTGTTGGGTGATGTTCGGAGAGGTTGTAGAAGGGGATGTTGGGAGTGTGGAGGAGAAGAGGCGGAGACCCATTGCGGTGTGGCCGAGGGATATGGCGAAGTGGCCGATGGATGAGAGGAGGAAGGGGTTTGTGAGGGTGTTGGAGGAGGACATTATTTTCGCGTTTTTCTTAGTATTGTAGTTTGGAAGACTGGTGAGAGCTATTTAGGAAGCAACTGGAGTTTTTCGTGATCAATGGCGACTGCTGGGAATTCTCCTTGGAGGGTTGAAGGGTCCTTTTTATAGACTCTTGATTCTAGGGTTTCTCGGAAAGCTCGGCGATCGCGGAGGTTAGCTTAAGCTGGGCTTGTGGTCTATGTAAGCCCAGCTGAAACACGTTGCGAGCTAAAGCACCCCCACACCTCAGACGATTAGCCGCGGCATAGCCGGGGGAAACATCACGATACCGGAAAGCAGCGCCGAACAATAAAATATTCTAGAAACCGAATACATCGAATAACAGAGAGGAAAAGGAATGAGGAGATCGTTATACTCTTCTTGGTAAATAGCTATACCGCATTATCTACGCTACTCCAACGTCTATCCCTTTTCAAATTAGCCCAGAAAGCTTGTGGCGCCGTCTTGTTCCGGTCCTGTTCTCGTCTGAGGCCATGGATTAATCATGACATTCGGAGAAGGTTTTAGTTGTGATATATGACCGTGCGATTCTTTGGAGTATACGTAATTTACAATGAATTCACTTAAATACGAGTACTTTCGACTCGCTCTGCTTATATCACACACATGGAATTATTTATTTATATATTTCTCGGGCCCATTTGTCAGGATACTAGCTTGTATACTGCACGAACGAAACTGGATTAGGATTGCTATTATATTTCTATGTATATTCTGAAGCAGTAAACTAAGTTTTAATATAAATTACGTTGATCGCGAAATGAATGGAACAAGGGTATCGCTAACCTTCGAATCTATATGTTGCCAAGGCGTAATAATCCCACTCATGATAATCATTAACCCTTTCCAGTACGTTTTTGACACTGCAATTCCCTCTACGTTTCTCCGCCTCCTCTTTTTGCAAAACTCTAAGCATAAATTTGTCTATACAGTCCATAATAAGCTTAAAGTCGTCGTCGTTATCTGCGACAGTCAGCATATTGGCTCCCAGTACGCTTTGATTGCCCTAGAAATAGCCAGAGCCTCTTTATTACTACTAAGGAAGTATGGGGAAGCATGCTTGGAGAGTCTATGTCTAAAGTATTTTATCTGTATGAAGAATGAGGACATTCTGGGCGTCCGCGTAAGGAAATATCTGAATATACAATAAGGTTCGCTGTGACGGTTTTAGCTTATATATATATATATATATATATATATAAGGGATAAGATTTGTATCTTGCTTAGTTCCTTCCTTAGAGTATTCATTAGGAAGTCGTAAATGTGAAAATAGGCTGGAGGAGGTACCTTATCAATAGCAAGACGCGAAGGGCTTTACAGCGTATACATTAGTCGAGCTACTGTCAAATTTTGGCAGACTATTGAGCTCAAAATGGAGTATAGCCATCAGGCTTGACCTTTTGACGCCTGTACGATTAGTGCTCCAAAGTGATTATAAATTATAGTGAGAAATATGAAGGCAGATTTTTGAGCCAGATAATTTTGAGCTAGATAAAGTAGCAAATTCTTCAAGGTCAAATACCACGTATTCATCGATATATTTATCAATGCTGCAAAACACCTAAAGGCTATTTCATCATGGCGTTACTGGAAATAAATCTCAAACGGAGGATCCGTATTTTTGAAGGCTTCGAAAAACCGTTTTAAGCAAAGTGGGGGAAGCAGATTGCGAGGTGGAAAATATTTATTTTAAAAACCCTATTATACCCGCCATGAATAAATGCTAGGAGGAAGCATTCAGATCACACCATAGAGTATTGGGCGCTGTCAAGCGCTTTTATAAACTTTTTTTTTTTTTTTTTTTTTTTTTTTCATTTTTAACTTTATAGCTGTATATAGAAGTAGAGATCGAGTAACATGCAACTTTTCCAAATAGAATGATTACCTCGGGCCGTGCACGCTTGACGGTCATTGTTCCATTGAGCTTTGTTGATTCTCCTGTCATGAACGCCAACGGTGAAGGTCGTTAACGTCCTCGAGAAGCTCCCTAAGTTGACACTCTCCTTCTCGTTGAACTGTTTTTCTGCTGCATGCCCCGCGTATCTTGAGATCTGAAGAATCATTAACTTGACTTGTTGCTCGTCAAATTCGCCCATTTGTCTCCCCAATAGTCGATGATTTCCTGAATAGCAATGCGTAAGTCGTCCTCTTCAAAGAAGCGAACAAGCTCGCCTCGAGGCCAAGGTTAAAATTCCTCATTTGACCTTTAGAAAAATACATCTTGTGTATTTCCGTTGAGGATATAGAGATAAGCACTGTAGCTTTGGCTTCTTTCTAAGACTAGTCGGGGGGTTTTTTTATAAGAATTAAGAGATCGAATATGACTATGATTTCAGATTGAACATTTTATGTTCCTTTGGGAGATAATGCTCTATATATAATAGTTCTCATGAATGTAATTAAGGCTTAAATGGCTATTTCGTTCTAATATGCTATGACATGAAATCGTACCTTCTCGCTGTCGACAGGCTCGTTGTAAACAGGAGAATAAATGGATCGTGTTTTGTAATACGGAAATCTGACGCACGAAGCAATTCATAGAGCAGAGTTTATAATTAACTGGACTTTTATGTAAAAGAAGCCATTTAGAATTATAGAATCAATTACTGCTTCCAAAAACCACTTCTCGCCATCAGGTTACAGAATAGGCGCATAAAAGGCCCCTTCAGGTAGTTCCGGTGGCTATTTTCGGTACATCCTACAAGTCAATCCCATCTCTACTCAACTAGCCTTCAAGCAAGTCATATGGAAAGAATATTGCCCACTATACCCATAGAATTCTATTCTTATAGTATCGGAGAGACCTGTCGTGCAATAGTTTTATTGTCCCATTTTAGTTATCTTTACGGCCCAATAGGCCAAATTTCAGTACCAACACGTTTGAACAGCCTTCCACGCGTTACGGTTGGGCCTTCTCATCCAGTTTTGCTTGGAGGCACTTGAATGGGTCACCGACTTTCGAACGCCGATATTTTGAAAAGAAATGTGACGTTTTGTGAGATTAGAAGTTATTCACGTATAATATGAAGGTTCACGTCCAAGCAAAATCTTCGCGGGATCAAGTCAGTCGATCCCAAATTCAAAGGAGCCGTGGTTATTGATTAAATATGTATAGTGCTTAGCTCCACTAGTTCGGTTCGCGTGGACTTCCTCTTCAGTCTTCAGTAATTTTTCAACGTGGGATATCCCGGCCTATAAAGGTTTATGTATAGCTTTCATGCTTTTTATCATTACTTATACCTATAAGCGTGTATAAACCTTGTAGTCGCGAGCATTTCCAATATTTAAAAACTTGATCGAGTCGCTTCAGATATATAAATTATTAATATTATCGCGTCTCAAGCTACGTACAATAAATTTACATCGACTAAGCTCGAATATAGGCAAGCTAGATTTAATGACACGATGTTGCTACACATTGGTAAGAGATACCTAGCGTGTACGTAGCAAGACACACCTAATGAGCAGGGCGTGGTACTTAGTATGAATGGCATGACAGTACTTTTTTCTTTCTCTTTTTTTTTGGAAAGACCTTAAAGCCACAACGGGTTGTGCCCTATTATTATCATTATTATTATTGTTATTATTATTATTATTATTATTATTATTATTATTAATTATTATTATTATTAAATTATTATTATTAATTATTAATTATTATTAATAAAAATTGAAGTTATATCCTTAATAAATACAGTATTCGGGTAGCTTTAAAAAAAGATTTTCCGCAATAGTGGGTGATGTCAAGCGTTTATAGGTAGTTTTTGTTTCCTTTCTTTTTCATTGCTGTATGTCTATAAATCCTTTTTGTTGACGATATTTAAGCGGTGTCTGACGTGTTGATACATTCGTAAATGTGAGAAGGAGGAGCTTGGTTAAACTGTGGTCATTGACCTTAAAGCCCTGCAACTCAAGAATAACGATCCGCCTAGTAATAAACATTAACAAGTACCAGTACGTCTTCAAAATTGAAGTTCCCTTGTCCTTCCCCGCCTCCACTAGTTTCAAACTTTAAGCATACGGTCTTCTATGGAGTGCATCACATCTTCCAAGTGGTTCTGGTTGCTGGCGACGGTGTGCAGACTTGGCTCCCAGTACATTATTATTCCCCTAGCAACAGTCATAGCTAAATCATAACGTTTAGGGAAGAATTCCGAGCGCCTCTGGCGAGTCTGTCTCTAAAATTATGGATCTGTTCGGAGAATACTGGCGGCATTTCTGGGAGTTTTGCTTTTTGCGAGAAAAACTCTAGACGGAGAGGGTGGGGCTTGCTGTTGCAGGTCTAATTTAATGACCTTTTCTTTAGGAAGAATATTCAGTATCTTGTATTTGGTTTAGTTCCTTGGGGAATCAGAATTGTGGATATAGCTCTGAGGAATTGTGAAGAAGTAGACATTATTGAAAGACGGGGAGGCTTTATCGCGTGTCTCTTACTCGAGTTTTTGTCCAATTTGATAGAGGACTTGAAAAAAAATGCTATGGTCCTGAAGTTTTCATTTTTTTTTTTTTTGATCATGTACGATGCAGTGATTCGAAGTGAATGTAGTATATAATGAGAGATGCAAACAGATGTTAAGATGAACAAAGTAACAGAGTCTTGAAGATTAAGATTGATACGTCAACATGTGTATCAAAGCTGCAAAACATCCAAAAGCTGTTTCAACTATCGTGTTACAAGAAGTGAGTCTGAAATGAAGAATCATGCGATATCATATTTTTAAGGCTCAAAAAATTTGGGTTCAATTGAAGCTAGAAAATAACAGGTGAACAAAGCAGCTAAGGTCTGCACTTCGACAATTAATCCTTTATTAGTCTCTGTTGTCTTCGACTCGACCCGGCCGGTCTCGGGGCGTTTTCTCAAAGCTTTGGGACTCACGATGTCAAAATGCATGCTCCAGGCGCGAAGAGGTAACATTGAAAGCAAATGCTATTTCTATCTAGCAAAATAGGTTTAAATTACATAATAAATAATCCAAACAGAAACAATTTATTCTCTACTAGATTAGTGCTGGGCAGAGCTATGACACCTAATAAAGGCAATTGAAGTATTGGTCTGCAGAAGAATGTTAATTAACCGAGTAGCTAAGGACGATTTATCAAAGTAATCTCTGGCTACTCCGCAAATGCTAATAATCTGGCTCAACAGTAAGCGATGCCTTCTCCGTGCTCAGAAAGCTCGGTGAAACTAGTATCCATTTATACGTTCCAATAAGTTTACTAGAAGCATTTGATACTATGATCCAATGCTTCAGATTACCGATGAAGCCAAATCAATAGCGCCTATCCTTCAAGTCGAACGTTGTGGTAACGTTTATATGGGCCAGCAACTCTGCGTACTAGGTCTCCTGTTGGTTACTTCTGCTTTCAAACAGTTGATCATGCAATTTTTATCGAGATCTTCATGGCTTCCAAATCGATCTCGTTGTCAGCAACGCTAAACAGTATATCCCACCAGTAGGACATTATTGCTGCGGCAATACATTTACTATCTTAGTTCGACGAAACATCAGCGAATTATATATCAGAACTCTCGACAAGTTCCACTTCAAAGGCCCTCATTTGCTGTTCGAAAGATCCTTTCGAAAGATTCCATTTCTTCTTGTGCTTGTGTGTTGGTAAATCTTGCGCTCTCCTTTTTTGTTCGTTTTTTCTGCCTAGTCGTGAAAGACCGGTTTCTCTGATGTATTTTTTAGCTCCTATCTCCTAGGATAGGTCTCGGTACTTTTCGGTCAGTCTCTCGGGAATTCTCGGAAACAAAATCGTGCGTATAATGAAATTTAGAAGGAATGAGAATATATATCCCCAGACGACATGTAGACTTATATCATATATTTCACTCGAGCTCCCGAATAATTTTGGCAGAGAGCGTTGGGTTCGACGCAGATATAGCAATGAGTTTAATACGTTCAATCAGAATGAAATATAGCACTCAATGGAAAAGTCTAAATATCGACCTAATTGAGCTAGACATAACGCCACAAAAAAGCTATTACAAAGTCTACATACACATTTTCAATTGGTATACAATGGCATTTGGGTTTGGTAGTCCAATTCATTGTTCTAACCATAGACCATGAAAATATCGGAGAAGCTTAATAGTATACGCCGTCATGTAACCCCAGGCATATAATTCACAACTGATTCTATAATGCATTCCGTTGCTTTCTTTACCACTCTGTATCTTGAAACACGGTTGATCAATCCACAATGCCCCCAAAGCCTCTCTGGGAATTGTCGAATTACATGCGACATGCGATAAACGAATTTGAATATATATATTCCAATAATTATTTCTATTAGCAATATCGATATTAAATTATTTACTGTAAGCAATACAATCATGCAAAACTATCCTAAGAAGAGTGTGAGCCTAGCTTCACTATTCCTCCACGTGATAAAAATTAAGCTTTGCCAGCATCTCCCCAACGTTGCATTTCCTTTTGGTCTTTAGTTGTTCCTCGAAGGTGTTGACCATGAAGTTGGATATCGCGCCCATCATGCCCGTGAACTTTCCTCGACCGTCATGTATAGCGACATTGTACAATCTGCTTCCCAGAATTTTATGATCTGATAAGCAATTTGTTCAGGTAAGCCAGGATACTCAGGGAAGTACTGGAAGCTTGTCCAGCGAGTCTGATTTCGTACTGCCTCATTACTTCTGGAAAATTATTCGACATATTCTTTCGTTCTGGAGATGAAGGTTGTAATTGGTTAGGAGAATCGAAAGGTGCATCTATAGATTTATCTTAGTATTTAATTAATTCGCTTGTAGATAAGATCCGGTACCTTTTGGTTGATATTTTGCAGTTTTTCAGCGCCGATACAGTTACGATTAGTTGTCCCGTGCAGGTTAAAGGAATTGGGGATATCCACATTAAGATACAGGCTGATTTTATAGTAGCTCAATCTAACCAAGCTCTCGTGTACCCTAGCAGAGTATCGAGCTCAGAGCAATGATCGTTGAGAACGGCGCTATATAAAGCGAAATATAACTCACCGGAGAAAAATGATGGTTGAATTCGAACTCAACAGAGTAATAAAATCTACAGCATTATATATATATGCCTAAGGTATTTCCACCCACATGTTAAAAATTGAGCTCAAAGGAAGAATACTAGTTTTGAGTCTAAGACTACATATACACGCACAAGCCTACGAAGTATTCTCCATATTACATACCAATCGCTTCTAGCTCTTATATTTGTTTACTTGGACGAGTCGCCAGCTCATTAATCATCCAGATGCTTTCGTTGAGCATCCGGCTTGTATGTATATGTAAATTTCTGACAGAGTCTATATTTCTGCGTCGCATAATGGCATTCTAACCCGCAACGTTTGATGGTTCTCGACTTTATGTTCTATAGAAAATGCTATTATATCTAATTCGTGAACAATTCTTTTTATGAGTGCAGATATTTGCAACGGCAAACGTAGTTTCGTTCAGACGGAGACGCACCATTAGTATTTAACCAGAGAAATCTAGAATACATCCATGCTCCTCTCTAAACAAGGGGCCAAAAACATTCTCCTATTGACTATCATTGGCTATATACCTCGCCTCAATCGGCCGTAGTTCCGCGATAAAGTAAATCAACTCGTCCGCATCATTTTTCCCTCTGATCCTCTCTGCGTTTCTAGGAAATCGTCCAGATACCGAAGTATTCCCTTAAACACACCCGTTAGGCCACCCTCCTTTTCCTAACATCCCATAGCCTCTGGTTATAGACCGATATAATTCGGACGGCGAGATCATCAGCTTCGTCGTCTGAGAAGAACCCCTGAGCAGCATGGGCAGCGAGCTCCGCTTCAAACCATCTCATTCGTGACAAAAAATATTCTGTCAACTCTTTTTCAGTTCTGATTTCTGTCATTTTTTTCCAGTTATTCTGGCGAGGCAATACCTCTTTTAGGATAATGATGATTTATTGGTTACTGAAGCTTTTTTTAAAGACGTTCTATGTTCTAGATGGGATGATGTTGTGCATAAGTCGGAACAGTCCATATCTCTTTATATAAATTTCTGTAAGATGAACCCGAGTAAGTATTATTTAAGTTTAAATACAATTTCAAAGCTTTCTTTTATTTTCTTTCCGTAATTTATTATTTATAAACATTCAAAGCAAATATAAGCCGTAATGCGAATAGGAATGGTTGGATTCGAGTTGCGCGGATTAATATAGTCCACGAGCTTAAAATTGCAATGCATGCATGTTCTATTGAGCTTCGCAACCCCAAAGCTATTTCGGATATCATGTTACAAGATGAGGAAGCCAATAGGCCCTGCGCCTAAGATTCCACATACAGGCCTTCGATGTATTCCCATATTACATATAATACTCACTAACTCTTATATTTGTTGGCTGGACAGATTAATGCCCATAAATCATTCGCTTTCTCCTTACGCATCTTACTGCACATACGTTAATAAAGACCCGATATATTCACGAATTTCACGGCATATTTGACCTATAACCCTCCTTTTTGTGGCCTTTTCACTTTTATGCCTTAAAAAAAATATTACATGTGTAATTCATCTGCTCGCCCCCGCCCTAGTATTTCAACTTCGAATCCTGCACTGATGAGTGGGATGACTATTTGCAATTAACTGCAATTAGATATAGTAATTCAGGCAGAGCATATATTAGTACTCGACAAGCTAGATTCGGAGTACATGCATATGTAGCTCTACCCAAGGAGAGTCAATGTATTTCTCCTAAAGGGTACGATCGAAAGTCCAGCGCATAGCGTCATTGTTCCACCGTATCCATAGACTCAACGAGCTGGTCAGCATCATTGCACCCTTTCGCCTTTTTCTACTCTGTTAGGAACTTGATCGTATACTCAGTTATTCCCTCAAACATACGGTCTAGATCGTTTTCCCTGCTGCCAATTTGCCGTAACTTTTCGTGATGGACTGACAGAATTCGGACGATGAGATTCGAAGCCTCTTCATTAGTGAAAACGCGGAAAGTTCGACAGTAAGTTACGCCGTAAAAATGTTGAGTCGTGTTATGAAAGTTGCCATTTTCTTTTTAAGAGGGTGATCTAGCGAAAGAGGGTTGAAAAAGTATTGTCTTTTGTGCCTTTTTTTAATTTTTCAGATAATCATGATTTGGTAATTAATGAGAGGTTTTCAAGTTATCATGTGTTATGGAATTGAAATAATATTGTATAACTCGGAGCTCATATCTTTTTAAATAATACCTCAATAAACTGAACTTAAGCAAGACTGATATTAGCTCATATAATCCTATAGACCCTTCTTTCATGTTTCTTTCTATAATATTCAGGATTTAGAAATAGCTATTCATAGTCAAAGCGAAACGAAGTATATTATGGAAATGGTCAAGTTCCACTGTTTCAGGCAATTGTTCGTTGTCGAAGATGGAGCAAAGTATATCAGTGTTTCCATGGACTTATTTCGGGTGAACTTTACACGTTCTTCGCATCGCGGTAATTGTCTATTGCTGGACAGTACGCAACTTTTAGAACGACCAAAATCTGAATCAACACTTTGAAGTCAGTATCGGTAGACATGAATAGCCGATATAATTTATGAGTCCGGGCGTCCAACTTACTTCTTTCGGCCAATCCATTTTTCCTTTCCATTTGGTTTCGAAAGTAGTAACCATCCGAATATATCTTGGACCAATTAGGCTAAGACGGACAAAGGCCTATTATCCCAGACGCGTTCTGCTTACAGTGAGACTCACAAGTATTTAAGGTTGCGGTTATAACCTCTAGAATTTTACTATTTTTTTATCTTATATTATCATACTAAATCTTTACAAATAATCAAAGCCGCTTTCTGCTATTTAATTCCAGCTAGCGCGGAAGCCCATAAACAAACGCGTTCGCTTAACAGCCGCTCGATAGTCGCTCGGCAGCGGCAACGTGTTATTAGGTGAATTGAACCTAGAACTTAATTGTACTGTGTTTTTAGAAGGGGAAATAGCACTGATGCCGGTTTGCATTTGTGTCAATTATGATAGCATCAAAATCAGACTCGGCCCCACAAATTTATCACCGATATGATAGAAAAGGACAGAAAGGAAATTAAATAGTTATCGTTATATATTCTCCGCTATCCACTTTGTAGACCAGTACCTGCTACGAATATAAGCCTTCAACTCGTGAACCTTTGGCGCCTTCAAGCCACCGCAGCATTTATATATAATATCGACAATGATACCCGTATACTTTTCTTTAATATATCGTGTTCCTCTTCCGTTAACACTCCTCGGTCAGGTATTTTCCCGCTGGCAAGCCCAAGCACAGTCTTCCCATACGCAAAAACCTGATTCCCGTCGTCAGGATGCGCCCAGGCAAAGTAATAACCCTCCCCCCTTTTCTTCTTTTAAATCCACAAACTTTATTTTCCCATTACGGTCAAATAAGACATTCTCCAGCATAATATCCGAATGTATAAACCCTTCCCTCTCGAATTCGATGACGGCGTGGAGAAGGTCCAGCGCCACACGAGTTTTCCGGTCGTAAGAGTATTCCAAGCAATTATTTAAAGTGCCGCGCTCGCAGTATTCCATGAGGAAACCGCAGGGTGCGCCGTTGTCCAGGCATACGGCTCCGATAACGTGCGGGATGGACTTGATACCGCCTGCGCCATATTCCCGTAGCGTTCGATCTCGGTATCAAGGGTTTCAATCTCCATTTTATCATGCGGTCTTGTACGCTAAGTACCTCTCCTCCCCGGGCAGCTTCGCCTTAAATACCAACTGCGACTCATGATACGGATCCCTCATCATCGGTTCTAATTTGATATCTCTCGGGTTATATTGCGGAAGCCCCCTTAAATATCCGACTTGAACCGCGGCGGATCCTCGGCGACGAGTTTCGAATTAACTAATCGGTACGCTAAAGAATATACGAATTAACTTACTCCGCTCCGATATTTTGCGATTTAAGCATGCGCTCAATTGTAGACGTCATCTCCTCGTTCTTATCCTCGAAGACTTCATGAAATCCATCATCAGATTCACCCATATCTGGGTAGATTTGCAGAAACTTGTTTTCCAGCGCGTCGGGGTCTCCACCGTGGTACCGGGAGTGATCATCGTCGAATGTGAGATGGATGTAACAGCCAGCGCCGCGTTCGAAAATGCCTTCATAGTTAGTCGGCCCCATGAACCCTCCAGCGTGATACTTAGGATCATCTTTGCTGGCGGTAGACCTATATTTAGAAAAAAAAAGACGAGCTTAGCAAAAATATCGACGAAAATACGGCTGCTAATACAAATGTGTTTTTTCTCATGATACCAAGACATTCCCTAGATTCCATTCTGGCAATAAGTTGCCCTTCTACTTGCGGTTGATCGATTTATTGTTCCATTAGACTAACGGTAGTGAATCAGACGGAGAAACTCGGTAGCCGGCGTATATGCTCGGTAGTATTGTAAATGTCGACGTTTACGCAAATACACTTAACCACTAGCTGCTAGATGGCCGTTCTAAGGGATATATATACTTATATTTAGTAAAAGAGACAAGCAGGTATTTACGACGATAAAGTTACAACTGTTATTTAAGCGTAAAACCCCCAAAGTCGACGCAGTCCCGCGGTTTAATGAGCGATTATTTCACGTTATTTATATAACTAAGCGGGTAAACGCGTCGAGCTCCGATTCGCGTTCACACGTGCGGCAATCCCCGATACTGAGTTAAGGGGAACCAATCAAATCGCTGGATACCAATTCCTCCGCTGTATCCATAAGTAACAAATTGATATCATCCTCCTAGTGAGTCACCAATTGACCAAGCTCATGTCAGTTGCTAGTAGACTGTCTCGCAATTATTGCAGCAACCGGAAGACTAATTTATTGTGTTTCGGCGGATAAAGAACCGCTTCATACAAATATCTTGCGGGTATGTAATCTGGCGGGCATATAATCTGGCGGGAACTAGCAAATATCTGCGAACACAAGAGTTCGAATATTTCCCCTACAGACTGCGGATGCTAACGATCCCGTTGATAAACCCCTAGGATTTACTTAGGTAGGCAATCTTTCCTTCTACCGTAGTTCTTTTCGCCCAGCGACTTTTTCTTATCCGCCGAGTTCGTGTCAAGTTATACGTTTAGGCTAAAGAAAATGAATAGCCGGCTTCACAATTGTAATTACTTGGCGGGCTTGGTCCTTTTCTTCGTAGAGGCGCTAATTTTCCTAAGCGTATAAACAACCAATTCGTGCTCCGTTCGTAATAGTCTATACTTCCTCTACCCAAATCCTTCTCCGTACTGTGTAATTCTTGAGACCATGGTATGTTTCAAACACCCTCCCCGTAAATATAAACAAATTACGAACACGCGTCATAGGAATATCCTTTTTGAAACTCTTGAATTATTTTGAAACCGATTACTCGAGAGAAGTCTTGTGTGTCTGGACTCTTGGCGGTGGGGGGACCAACGGAATGCACGAAATCCCCTTGCATGAAAATATGCAGATCCAAAAACAAATCCACTTCCGGCAGTACGCTGCGGCAGTAGAATAGATGAGCCAATTCGCGAGAATTGTTTCATGAACACGTTTACATGACAAAACCAGCTCACGTGCAAACGAATCATTCCTAAAGAAAACAAAGATAGAAAGGTTCATGATCAATAGGAGGCAAGAACAGGCCCATCTTCATACTATTACGATATGATTCAGCCTCACTTTAGAAGAGGAAGAAACGGAGCGTAATAATTTGCTCGCGAGCGAGGTTACATCCGAGAGAAAAAAAGAATGCAGACACCGACACATGTCAAGCTTCGATAATGGAGACATCGCAGGGTGTCCCCATTCGTCACTAAAAAAAAAAAGGAAAAAAAAAAAAAAACAGAAAAAAGAGATTTCGCTTGTAGGATGGTGGGGTGTAGCATTGCATTACGAGAAAGAAAAGTCGTGGAGTATCATCGTCGGTTCCGTTCACTCAAAATTGATTGTTTTGACGGTGGCGGTGGGGTTTTAGAGACGACGAATCAAGGTAAAAAACTGCGTCAAGATTGTGCTCTGGAAATGGAAACACGAGTAAAATATTTCATTCCATAGAGTAGTTCTTAAAGATAGACGTCGGTGGATATTATAGAGCGAGAGAGGTTTCGATTCAAGAGATATATTGAATCACGAGAACGGTGATATAGTTTAGAAAAGTAATCAGAGGTATCAATTTACTTTTATGTTTACACACCACACCAGATACTTTAAAAATGGCATAAACAAGAGCGCATTTACCCAAAAGTTGAACTAACTACTACTACTACAAATATTGGACATTAAATGAAAACTATGTATAAGAAGCAGAAAGGATTTAAAAGGTGTATATATATAGTTGATCAATTTTGTTCATGCCTCACGCAACCCCTTATAACCCCAAGGTAATTTACAGAGCGAAAACAGCGGCGGCGAGACCACCAAAGAGGACAGCGAAAGAGACCTTGAAGGTGGTGGCAGCGGATGTACCGGTAGCAGAGGTGGCGGACTTGGAACCAGTGGCGGTTTCCGTCGACTCGAGGTGGTGGAACCAGTGGCGGTGGGCTCAGACGAGCTTTGGGTAGTGAGAGCGGTGGCGTTGGAAGCGATGGTGGAGTTGCTCGAGATGACAGCCGGGGTGGCGGTAGCCTCCGAACAGTGGTAGAGGCAACAGTCTCGAGGTGAAGCAGCAGATCCGGTCTGGTAGCAGAGGCGGAGCCAGAAGCGGAAGCGGAAGCAGCCGGGCTGGCCTCACCGGTACCTCCGGCAACGTCGAACTGCGGGGAGTAGTTCGGGCTGGTGATACCAGTCTCGACGATCTTAAGAGCGACACCGGAGGACGGGATGTCGGATGGCCAGGTCCAGGTGGCGGTTCCGGGTTGTCAGAGGCCCTGAAGAGAGTAGCAACGGTCTTCAAGTCCGTAGAGGGACCGGCGACGGCGTAGAGGGCGACACCCTTTCCGTTTCCACCGGCGGTGTTCCACGCAACGCTACCAGGTCCACCAGCAGAGGCGGGGCATACCGGCGACGGGATGTTGAAGGCATTAGGCGTGGCGGCCGCAGCGGCACCGCTTGACTGAGCAGCGGCGACGGAGCAAGGGTAGCAGCAACGACAAGGGTGGAATGCATTTTGAATATATGATTTGAGGAAAAAACAGCAAGTTATTTTAAAGAAAAAGGGTATTCTAAAGAGTGTCGAGAAAAAGGCTAAGCTATGAAATTGGAATGCAAACCGTAACGAATGTCGATGTGTAAGGAATAAAGAATCAAAGAAAAGAAAAAAAGAGAAAGAGGAAAAGGACAGACGGAGGAAGGAAGGGGAGGGGGTAATTATATTGTAAAAAAATGAGCACGGGATAGCCAACAATAACAACCCTGGAGAGAAAATGTTAGCACATAGGTAGATGGCGACAAAATAAAATAAAATAAAATAAATTTTAAAATTAAATATCCGTCAAAATAGGAAAATATCTTACCATTGCCGAACATTTCTGCCTTAGCACATTGCAAATCGGCCATAAAGGAGGTCTGGAAGGCGAGCAGGAGAAAAAAGGGGAAAAGGAGGAGAGCCAGTCAAGCTGTGAGAAAAACCGGGTAGGTGTGGGTATCGTTTCAAGGCGACGCTCCTGAAAAAATAAAAAATAAAATAAATATAAAATATAAATACAAATACAATACCTTTTTGGTGAGCGAATTTTGTGTGAATCAAGACGTATCTCCCTTCTCCTTCTTTTTTCTTATAATTTGAGACATCAAGAGAAAAAAACAAAACAAAAAAACAAATAGTAAAATCGAAAGAGGATAGCAGTGCGAATCCATTCTCCTCAAATGTTCAAAACCTCGTTTCCCTCGACATGGTTCAGGAGATTAGCTAGGCGCTGGTTGGCTTGTTCGTCCACCGGCAAAGGTCTCCCCTGCTTTGTTCATTCCTATTTGAACGAACTCCCCCCGTATCCCGATCTACAACCCTTGTTTCTGTTTAGCTTTGCGACTTTTCAAGGACGCGATTATTCCGCAGTCATTTTGCTTTCGATTTGTTGTTGCGCGATAGTGAATCAGAGGAAACGAATATCGCTTGCTAGTAGTTGCTACCCCAGAGAAAGGGAAAAAAAGAAAAACAAAAGCTTTTTTCACCTCTTCCTTCTTCTTAGTCCCGCGAGAAGGTGGCCTTTGCAACCGTGCAGCTGAGCTAGCGCACTGACAGCAAAAAGTAAGCGGCGTAGAACATTTTCTCGACTTCTTGGTTTTTATCCGCAGACAGGGAGTTGACGCGTCCCATCTGCTGCGATGCAGCAAGTAGCTCCTGCGCTTTCGTTCCCTGCGTATTTTTCATTGGAGTGTCACACCAAAAAGTGGGACTCAGCCCTCCTGCATCGTCACTCAACCTTTTGGAAGCCCGCAACTCAAAAAAAAAAAAAAAAAAAGGGTCGAAACTCCGGTGGGGAAAAAATGGTGATAGGTTGGGCTCGTTAGAATTTCCAAAAATAATAAAGGAAAACTCAAAAGAAAAGATATTTGAGATCTCTGCTTTGTCTGGTCCACGTTGTCTGCGGATGGGCTTCTCTTCTCGAATCCTAGCCATAGTCGGTTCACCGTGGAGACCGATGCAGACGGCAGATTACAAATTGAGGGAGAGGAAAAAAAGTCTTGGAAAAGGGACCTCGCTCGACACACGGTCGCAAGCCAGGCTGCGGCTGATAATCGGAGAAACTCGATTCTTTCTCGCCGAGTGTTTCCTTTATCTCCCCAGTGCTGGATAAACGAAAGGGGCCATGCCGTATGCGTAGCTCTATTACACGGGGATAAGACTTCTCATCGTAGTGTTTGTTTATTGTCAGCATTTGAGAGCTGAAAACGCTAAGATGTCAAACTAATCGTGAGTAAGCATGAAAAAGGAAAGTTGTGTCTCTGATGATGATCTTTCAGGCTTTCACTCACAAGCAAGAAGCACTCGGAGTAATAAACGGTAGATCCTCTTTCCAATCGAGACTCGGTAGAGATGAATTCTTTTATCCTCGGCGACGGTACCATTTTACTACCCACTCCTTCCCGCGCTTGTCTATACTCTTTGTGCAGTGCCGATCAGAGGCGCCTCTTTGGGAAACTGGCCGTCGAATTAAAATTGAGGAATGACCAACGGTGGTTGCTTTTTAATTAAAAAAAAAAAAAGAGAAAAAAGCCTGCAGTTGGCTGCGTGTATACACTATCCGATGAAAAGAAATTGGACCTTCATTTCGCAAAGAGAAACAAATATACGAAGATTTTGAGATGAAATGAGACGAGCTGTTTATCGCGACATTAAACGCGACATGATGCAATGATGAAGATGAAGTTGAAGCCCGAAGGCCTTTGGAGTTGCTTGCTCTGTGATGAAGTAGAGTTGGAAAGTTTGTAGTTTTGTAGGAAAATAACCTTGAATAAATTTGGTGGAGGTCGTTTTTTTTTTTTTTTTTTTTTTTTTTGTCGCCCACTTCTTTCTCTGTCGACCGTGTATCTCAAGGGTCCAAGACAGATATCAAAAAAACATCATCACCAACCATCATCATCACAAAACAGCACCTTTTTGTCCGCAATTCTGCATGAATCTAGAGCCGCCAGGAAGTATCATTCGAAGGGAAACTGATCCTTGCGTTCTCTCATTGTACTCTTTGTCTCTCCTCAAATCGAGTTCTCCCAGGGTTCCTTTCTTTCAATGCATTTTTATCGCAATTTTTTGGACTCTGTAGGCAGGTATTGAGGCTCAAGGACATCACCGTTTTTGCTTGTCCAGCCGAACTATCCCCTCTGGTGAAGGATTTTAAAGTGGTTCATTCTTTTTTACGGTTACGGCGACCAAAGGAACTGAGGCTCAAGACGTCTCGGTTTATAATTCTCGGGTTTCGTATCGATCCACGACAAAACGCCACCGGGTTCACGTTTTGATCCTGCCCGAGACGATCATAAGAGGGGGTCCCCGAGGAAATGACGAGCCAAACCTCTATCTTGAGGCAGGGAGTTTGCTGAGCCTCAGTATCAATGCTAGGAAAACTCAAAACTCGAGGGCGGATGAAGAACAGAAGGCTGCGACGGGGGAAGAAAACACGACGAAGACAGGACGAATGACGTCAAACAAGATGCAAGGTGCGTATCCTCAGGAAGGTTTACGTTTCTAGCTTGAAAATGCGCATTCCCAGTACCCTGACGGTTTTGACATAGTTCCTGGTTCGTCATCGCTTGATTTCGATGCCCGGTAAAACGACCCTTGGCGAACTTTGCGAATCCATTTTGTACCGCTCTACGCACCATTCACAACAGTTTGGGGGAAATAGGTGTCAGTGGTGACGATAGGACGACGCACTATTTGTGGCTTGTGCTGCTCTAGAAAGTCGGGCCGGTGAAGCTTCGGCATCAGGTAGGCACGGAATTATTCATAAATACTTGTTCAAAAATCGGCTATTGGACCTGATTATTCTATATACACAGCCGGGAACAAAAGCAAATGCAATTTTTCATTCGTTCCAGGGCTCAGGGACATCGGATATCCAAAAAAAAAAAAAAAGCTAATATACATAAAAAAGGGAGAACAAAATCTTATAGTACAAAATTTTTAGCATCAATCGGCATTGGGCCTACTAACAACGCCCTTTTCGACATCCAGATCCACGCTGCTGTCTTGCGAGTAATCCGTGGACACCTGCTCAATCGTAGCTTGCTGCTCGTTAAGCTTATCTTGGTAGCATCCCTGCCTTCATTCCTCGCGTTAATATCTTCAACCCCCGCCTCGCGGTAGGTGCTTCTGAAGAACGACGATCCCCGTCCTCGCGCTCGTATAGCTGCGCACGTGTGGGGCGGAACATTCCACCGGCCGTCCATTCCATCTTGGATTGCTTCCCCGCAGTCGGTTCTGCAGATTTGTGGAATAGGAGTCGGTGAATAGCCGGTGCGCACGAGACTATGACGGAAAGGGATATTTCCAGCTGGTGCCAAGGGCAGTTGGAGTCGTAACTCCAGTCGTTGGAAGATAACCAGTCATAGAGTGCGAAGAGGCGGATGAAGGTTATGATCGAGATTCTAAGATTACAAGCCCAAAATCAGTTGATTGATCTTCTCGAGAACATACTGAATACAGAAGGAAGAGGGACCTACACGCCGCCAAGCGCGAACACCGCTGCCAGGAGAAGCTTTTCGACTGGCCGTAGCTTCAGCTTCCATACCAAGGCATCGGAAGAGCACTGAATACCGAGCTGATGTTAGATTTTGACTCCCACAGATATAGATGTTATTATTTCTCCTTTGTTTCGAAGTCCTGTTTTTATTTATTTATATATTTATTTATTTATTTTGGGTTGTGGGGAACGTACAGCATCGAAAAATCCGCCATTATCATCCCGCTACCATGCGCTTGCATCGCAGCAAGCGAATTCATACACTTCGCAGAATCGAACGCGGTCCACCAGACATCGGCCTGCACTGAAGGAAAACAATGAACATGCCGATTACCGTCATATGCATATGTGAAAAGCTACCAGCTTGACGCAACACCTGTACGTGCGGTTCGGGGAGAGACGGTAGTAGAATATTATTAGGTTGAACTTGGCGAACCAGTGTGCGAAGACGTACACGAGCTCACTAACCAGAGCGTCTGATTATTGCTATTTTAGCTTCCCACGTTGCTAATGGTGAAGTTCGGGGAAGAAGAATGCGTACCATTGCACATTCCTTTGCTTGGTTCAAAGAAAGCGTCCACAGATGCTTCCCTCCTCCTTTTCGCCGTTCATATAGAAGGTAACCGCCAGCCCGATGCTCCATATCTATATTAATGTTTATGTTAAAGTTAGCTTACCAATCCAGGCACTCAATTTTGCTCTCGAACTATAAACTTTTCTATTTTCAATTCGCAGAGATGCTCTTTAGAGCATATCTTAAAGACAACACAAATTTTCCCTCTCCAACATACCAGAGCAGCCAAACACCACCAATCCTCCCTCCTTATCTCCTTCGGACTAACGAACTTTCGAACATAAAACCTCAGACCGACAATAATGATCGACGACAAAACCATCACTAGAAACCCTATCGCCCGTCTGGCCGCATGTCGTCCGTCGGCAGCCGTGCAGGACATAGTCGAGTTTATGTAGCGTGGACAACGGATCGTGTATCGAATGAAACCTTGCCGCTATGGTCTTGTTTAGCTCGGCCTGTTCCGCGGGCGTCGCGTTGAGGTGGTGCTGAACGACTTGGATCATCGTGAGGTCCGGTAGACCCGCGATCGATTCGATGAGAAAGGCCTTGCCGAGGAGTTCGACGATGGTCGGGACGTTGGCATAGTCGGGTCATGGCGCAGGTTTCTGAAGGAGTAGTCGACGAGACGGTAAATAACTCCGGGTGACCATTTCAACTCTTTTTATCGTAATTCGGAATGTTTCAAAAATAAACGGTATGCACAACTTCCTTTTCCCTTTTTTTTCCCCCTCGTTCCCCAACGGAACCAAGTATCGCGGGAACTAGCCTTGTTCCTTTCCCGCCCGCTATGGAACGATGGAATGGTAGACTGTTCAATCTTCCATTGTCGTGAGACTTTCGAAAATAATTTGGGAGGGCCAATCGCTTTTAATACCACGCTACACACCCAAAAAAAAAAAAAAAAGTCCAACGCCCACGAGGGAATAGGAAAAAAAAAGCGGGAGCGGGACGACGAGTGAACTGAACTAGGCACCCAACCAATCATAGTGTTTTTCACCCACTTGTTTATTCTTGTTTTTTTTTTTTTTTTTTTTATAGTGGGCCAGATCCATTTTTGTTTAATTAAAAACATCTCCTCGACAGGAATTTTTTCGTGTAAAAAAGTGGGTCCAATTTCATTCAATCTTTTTTCTCGCCTTTGTGGACGCACCTTCGGTTAGATCGGCTCGAATTAGGGTCTAGCAGCCGACTCCACAAAAAACTCCCGCAAGCAAGATACCCTTGCACTCTCATGCGATGTGAAGTTTTGAGCGGAGGCTCCGTTTTGAACGGGGCGAACCCCCGAACCGCGATAGGGGAGACTCTGCCAATACCGGTTAAATAGAGAGGAGTCTTTGCGGGTTCGAACTTCGGGGCGAGCGATTTTTATTGAAATAATTTCTGAAAAGGTTTGAATGTGGTGTTTTTTATCCTCAGACGGGCGGATACGCTATTTGACTATCTAACCCCTTATTGCTCAACGCCTCTTTTTGTCTATCGCCTGGTCTGGATTCTTCTTCCTCGTGAAGCTGTGGTCTGATTTTAACTTCTTGTTTTTTTTTTTTTTTTTTTTTTTGGTTTCGTCTAATTATTTGGATAAGAAGAAAACGTGCAGCGCTATTTACAGGTGTCAGGACTCAGGACTCAGGAATACTCTCCTGGCTAGCAACCAGTAACTACGCAAGAAAAATTACGCGAACACGATAAGCCTAGCTCCTCTCGCCGCCTTCGCGAAGGATTTGATAGCAGCAAGTTTTTGTTCAATTTTACTTCTGGTTATCGAGTGGAGCCGGCCATCTCGATCACCCGCCGCTATCAAACAAACAACGATCGGAGATCAAGGCGGCGACGCCTGGATAAGAGGGACGCGGTAGGGAGATTAGATACTATTTAGTGAAAATTGGAGAATGAGATTTTATAAACAATTGAGAAAGATGATATTGTGATATTTTGAGTAAAGGCAAATAAAGTAAGTGTTTTATGATTGATGCCTGTATTTAATAATATTTTAATATTTTAATATACGGGAGAGATATGTATAAATTTTTTAAACCACAAATGGTTAAGTACACAAGTATATTACCATAAAAGAGTATAATATCCACAACCCAGAAATTTCAAAGAAAACCTTCAGTAATCCGATCTCCCTGTGTGCCTTCCTGTTAAAAGACTCACGGTATTTTTCCCTTTTATCGAATGAGACGTCGACATTGCTCGCTTATGGCTCTGAAAAATTGAATGCAAAGCAAAAAAAGCCCTCCATCGTTGGTTTTCCCCACCATAACATATTAAAAAACCCTCATCTCGTCGAACTTCCATATTTTTTTTTTGAAGTCCCTTTCCGTGTCAGCTGCGGATAAATTAAAATTTATTCTTATAAGAATATTTAAAATAATACCGTATAAATTACCTTTGGAGGGTCCGAGACTAATAATTACGACTTGATGATATTTTCCACTTTTAACTATCAAATATCTAGTTGGTAGTTAAGTATCTCTCATTATCCGAAAACTAATCATCGATCGTTTTATATATATATACCACCGCCGGTGAGGACCTGAAGGCCTAAAGATAGTATCTTCGTCTTCGGTGATAATGTTATGTTTGATTAATATAAATAGTGCCTGCTAGTCCGAAAAGATAAAAAAAAAAAGGTAAGCGTACTTGGTTTTTGGATTGTTTTTTTTTTTTTTTTTTTTTTTTTTGTTTTCCCAGGTCTCCGGTAATGCGTTGTATTCAACTTTTCTTTATCGTATATATACAGTCCGATCGAATCAAACAGTCGTACAGATCTCCAACGGCGTGTTATCTGACGGTCGTTAAATTGTTTAGATAGAAATTTTATCGAAAAGCTTGTTCCACCAAGCCCTCGTCATTGTTCATATGAATATTTTTCTCCTGTAATGATCACAGGAATATCTATTTTGTTGCTTATTTATTGGCAGTGACTTAGACGAAGTACTGCCTCTGACGCGGAATCAAAGCAATATACAATACCATGCTGGGGCATTATTTCAGTACCGCAGATTCTTATGTTCCGATGTAGAAAGCTTCCTTGGCTCCTTGAATATATATATATATATATATATTTATTTTTGATTTATATAACGAGGATTTTTAATTTTGCTCCCCTATTGGAGGAATCGATATGAACAATATTTCAGACATTTAAAAATAAAAAGCTGTATGCGTGCCGACGTGACGTTGTGGCTTCTTTTTTTTTTTTTTATATATATGGTTTCGTGGTTGTCTATGTTTTGCGTTTCTGAAAGGGCACGCGTTTGTGTTTGCGTTTTAATTTATCGGTGAAGTCCAGGTCCGTTTGGCTAAGCAGTATATGTTCTACTGTAACGGGACTTGGATCTGTGGAGATATATAGTGCGGTAGTCTTACTCTAAGACTTGGACCTCTGAGAGTTGGACGGATAGGTTTCGATACTGAGTTATAGTGCTATTGCTCTAAGAAGACGAAGAAGTAAAAATAGAAAGAAGGACAGAAAGGTATTAGGAGAGAGAGAGAGAGAGAGAAAGATTGTGTAGTGAAAGGCACCGTGCGTGGTCATCGTTAATTCAATTCACTAGGATGACGAAATATTCATGATCAGCGGTGTTTACAACGAGTTGAATACTTTCTATACGAAATCGCGTTCCATCTTCATGATGGATTCGTTTTATGCGTCCAATAGCTAAAGCCTAATATGTTATGCAAAGGGGGAATCGCCAATGGGTTTTATAGTGATTATATGTTTTCCTGCACTTCGGCTTTGGGCTTTTTTTTTTTTAAAAAAAAAAAAAAAAAAAAAAAAAAAAGTTATCGTTTTGCTGTAAATTGTGGTGCCTAGACAATACTGGTCGTTAATAAAAAAGATATTTGGAGAATGTTAATCGTTTTGTTCCCTTTCTACTCTTTGGTTGTTGCGTAGCGACATTGTGTCTAACTTTTTTTTTTTTTTTTGCTGAGCTCAAGGATGTTGTTAGAAATTCGAGTCCTGATCAATGGCAAGAAGATTTGTGCACTTGTGCACTGAAAATCCTCGTCGAATTATTATTAAGCATGCGTTTCGAGCCGAGAATCTGGACTAATCGACTGCAATTTCGGTTGGGCGTTTTGTAAACCGTAGTATCTTGCGATAAAACAGTATTCGATGTTTGTTTAGCATTCGACTACGTAATTGGTTGCTGTGAACTTTACGTTTCAGCTTAGGATTTGACATGCCATCGGAAGCCAACCGTTTCTTTCTTTGTAAGGGGCTTCTTCTGCCATGTCCGTAGAATAGACGAAATATATCGCTATAAGAAGTGCCCTTAGAGAACATTTATATAGTTTAAACTTCTAGTTAGAAATCAACAATTAAAAACTTCTTAGCTATTCGACGATCGGTTCGATCTTGAAGCAGATAGTTTTTTTTTTAATCTCCTCTGTTGCATAACGAATGCAACTGCATATGATGCACGAGTCGTAGTTGGTAAATTTATATGTAGTGATCGCTAATTAAGCTAGTCCTGTAACAGGCATGGAGTATATATCCCAAATATAGTTTGATTTGATCGATGGCGATTTGACGAAAAGTATCGATAAAGTGTTGGACGGATGCATATGTGCCCGAGGTAAAGGCGTGCCTTGCGTGTTACCCTCTATTTACCAGAGAAGCATTGGGCCCCGTTTGACTGAACAGCCTTGTACCGGTCAGGAACCACAGCTCTCGGTAATATTCAGAAATCATTCTATCAGAAATTTCGGTTTATTCCATAGAGCTCTACAACTACACCGATCTACACGATATTTAAGAGATCTTTGACGTTTTACACCTTTTGACTTGTGGATTTGTAAAGAGTATGTTCCCACGTCACCGCGCCCATTAGTATTCTTACAGTATGGATTAAAAATGTTCGTAATCAGTGGACCTTGTTATCAATTGCGAATACTAATCCATTTACTCCTGTGTTGTTTGGTTTCAGTCGGATATAGTTCATAACTACCGTAATTACACACGAGTTATGGCCTGGGACCCCATTTTTAGTAAATTCGATGTTATATCTAACAGATATCAACGGTCAATGATAACCGTTTTTTTTTCTCTCTATATCTGCACCTAGGATAGCCAGTGTTATGGTGGGCTGCAATTCTACTTCGAAGTGTTCTAGACTAGTAATTGTATAGCTATCCACACCGCTATAAAGGGGCAATATCGCGACTTTAGCTTTTAAGAAGGTGAACGGCTTGTATTTTCGAGATTCTATTTAGACTGGACTCGAAATATAGTCTGTTTTGTAGCAGGTTTTTGGCGTAATTAATCTATCGTATTCGGTGGAGCAGGACTCGACGAAAATAACGGTATGATATGTATGGTAATGCCGAAGCCCTTGATAATAACGGCGCTGGAGGTTCATCGAGTGCCGAAACCCCTTACCCTGGTACTAATTTTAAATAGTTTTAAAGCTTATTAGAAGAGGGGACTCCGATTTGTCGTGTATAGAGATGCTCGTTTTTGCCAAAGTATGCCGTTTTCTTTCTTTTTTTCTTTTTAGATAGCATCTTGCGTAATTTGATATAGAGAGCCTGTCTCTGCCATGTAGCGTTAGGGTTCTCATCACTGAAGTATAGATAAGTACCAGGGTACCGTCGTCCCGCACGGTGTTTGTTTGCTCTAAAGAACGTCATTCTTTTTCGACAAAACGCTGGAAAAACGCTTGCCCTTTGGAGATCAGAGAGTTAATTGATTATGGACCATTTAAGTTCTTTGGGGGTGGAGATATTCCATCGAGTGCAGCTTGTCTACAATATTATAAGGCTATCGTAGTCGAATAGCTTGTTTGTATTTAAGCTGAAGGTTTGGTTGTTATTTGCTGGGCTGTTGGAACTTATTGTGTGGTAAATTATATGGTAGTTTAAATAGATAAGCTGAAGGGCAAGAGCGACCTCAACAGAAGGATCCAACGCCTGAAAAAAAAAATACTTTGAAGAAATTCTGGCTGCGCGGATCAATCATTACCATATCCTGCTTCAAAATTACTTCGTCTCTGCCTCGTGCGATATATTATTTTAGAGCGAGAGAAGACTGAAATGAGGACTTTGTAAGAAAGAAAGGGAGGGTAGGGGTGTATGTATATCTCGTGCTGAGGGAAGTATATCAAAAACATTGAGAAATTGGCTTACCCTTCAATAATATATAGTATAGGCAAGAGGCTTGTACCCTTTGGCGTGGGAAAAGAGGAACAATTATTCTCCGCCATTTTATAAAGCTCGACTGCCCTTCCCGTGTTTGTCATCGTTCTAGTACTGATAAGATCCTCCTTTGACCTTTCTTTATACCTAACCAATATCGAAAAATCTCCAATCCAGCTGTGCTCGTTAGACAACAGTGGCCTCAAGCACTCATCTATCACAGCTAGATCTGAAAGCAACGAAGTCAGACACGATACCAACAAAAGCAGCGGTAGACCACTCACCATGAAGGCATCTCAACCTTGCCCCCTGCGGCCCAGGCAGCAACGTAATACCCCGGCAGGTGAGTAGACAGTGTCCTCGCGGTCGACTGTCTACTAGTACTCAGGAGCAGTTGAGGCATCAGAAGGGAATTCCGCTTATGCCGCACTGGATCAACATACTCAAGTAGAGCGGATTGCGTCCAATCGATACGAACGATCGCCGCGCGAACTTCCGAGACAGTTCCCACTGCTTACTACCTCTAACCATATCTCTCAGCAAACAGACCAAGTTTGAAGCCTGCAGTCGATTCCTTCCCCTGTATTCGACATTTCGGTCAGGATCTGTATCCCCGCCAAGCCCATCTAACCTCGAAGAAGCAGCTTTACGCCGGTACCTGGGCTCCAGCTTCGTGGCGGTTGAGATCTCGTGTGAGACCTATACTCAACGGATGCCGTTTACCCAGCAGGTGGCTTGCTTGATCATCTGCGTCGAGTCGGAAGACGACACCGAAGCCCTAGCCATGAAAAGCACTGAGACCTAACGAGCCATCACCCCCACCCTCAATCATAAACGTCCACCAACTCGGCCTCCAATTCCCTGCAGAGCTGTAGCTCGAAATCTTCTCTCTAGCTCGATTGCAAAAACTTTTGCGGGAATATACGCTGGCGTCGCTTCGTTCGAAGATTCCAACTGGGAATGCAATCTCTTCCGTCGACTAGGTAACCTCTGTCACACTTCCCTGTGTCTGCCGCAACTTTTACCACCTAATCGGCCGCCCGAACTTCACTTCCCGTATGCCCTTAGACACCATCTAGGCCCAAAGCGAAGCCGCAACAACAACAAAAGATCATCCTCCACGGACGCGGCTCTCAGCAACAGCAACCGCGTAGGCAGCTTGTCTCGACCTTAGGCAATCTCCTCCGCGCGCCGCGAGCCGTCAACTATCCCTATCAGCGCCATCAACAACCAACAAATTCAGAACGTCCTCCAGGCGATCATCTCCTCAAGCCTTTCGCCGGGATCTGTGAAAGTCCGCCCATTACTTCGTAGAAGTTTCAGTATCAAAATTGACCTCCCTATCTTTCATCATGAGGTTCAAGTACACCAGGTACGTCCTCTCCCGCGTCTGCCCGAAGGGGCATAGACGATGCACCGCAATACGCTCAGGACTTTAAAGACCTCCTGGAATGGAAACATCCGCCAAACCGGACCCGCGCGCCTTCAGCCTCAAAAAGGGGTTCGAAAATGAAGTTACAACTCGCCACCATTCCTCCACGCGATTGCTCCCTCGACCCGCTGCTAGAGTCAGTGCAACTCCACCCGTTCCTCAGCAAAGGCTTCAAAACCTAAACCAACCTCGAAAAGAATCCTCGAAGCGGATCGTCACCTCGAGATTCCCGCCCCGCTTAAACCCGCGAGAAGTAACCCGGAGAAGTGGAAGTTCATGGGCGCCAGCCGGGAGCTAACGGGCGGCATCGATCTGGAGCCGGCGACATCGCCCGAGCTTGGCCCCTTCATCCCACTACGTATTATGGATGTAGCGGGACGTCGCGCCTGCCAGCGCAGCTTCTAATGCCCCGTTACTCGAGAGGTCCAAGAAAGCTGCTGCTGCCGGTGCGGCGTCTGATGGCCCCCATTCCTTCGTCCTTCAAAGAGAGCTGCTGCTACCCCAGCCTCCAGCGGTCCGGAGAAGAAGAAGACCAAAGCTGCCAAGAAGGACAGGGTTCTCCCTTCCAAAACTTTTGCTCCTCTCTTCGACGGGTGTCCCGACGTTTTACGCCATCATCACTGTTAGCGAAGGCTGGTGACGAACATGGTGGCCGTCCAAGGCACACTCTCACGATGGGCATTCGGCCTCGAATCCCGGATGCCGACATCCTGTCCCGAGCATCATCGTTCAGACTCGGCAACGTTGTCCCCGGCGCTTTCCTTGCCCGCCGTATCCGTGGCTCTGCATGCTCCACCGAAAGCGTCAAAGCGCAGACTATTCGGTTCTGTCAATCGCGAACATGACCAAGTTCGCATTAGAGTGCATTCAACTACTGATCGACAGAGATGCAGTTCACGCCGAGTGGGTGGGCGACGGAGCCTTACTCCTGCAAGCAATGGAGATAGGCCACAATCGCCTATCTCGGCACTTTACAGTAGCGGTTCCCCGTCGGTTAACGGGCAAGGCGGCAGCGATGGTCCGGATATGTCGCTGGGTTTAGAGATCATAGACCTGGACGCAGCCAACGTGCTCCACCAAGTACCCGGGGCCTCTCGAGCAGAACCGCGGAGCTCATAAACGCTTACCCCTTCTCTGGGTCTCTCCCGTTAACTGCTTATCGTTGCAGTCTCCGTCCGACTGGGTGGTGTTGTTCGAAGAGTCTGCAGATGCTCCCGTCGGCGTCCTAACGTGGTGGCTGATCCTGCCCCAAGTTTCGATCTGGCTGTCGGATAAGCGCGGAGCGCCCTATCGAAGATCGGCTAAAAAGCAGGATATCGCTCAGCCCAATCCGCCTACTCAATCCGATCAACCTCAAACCACCAAAAAGCTCGCTGTTCTTACTCCCGCGGACGAAAGGGCATTCCAAAGCGCCAAAAACAAAGCAGAACGGCCCCTACTGCATTCGTTGCGTGTGTGATTAAGCTCCCGAGAAAGGGAAACCGAAGAGGAAAGAGCCCTCGGATCCGAAGCTTCTGCCGTGGAGTTATCTCCAAAACCGCGCAGGGAGTTTGGACTTTAGGGTCCTAAGATATAGGTCTCCATCATCGGACGAAGATTCAGATATGATTTCGGAAAGAAAGAGGGCCCGAAGAGCCATGACGCTAAGAAAGGCGAACCGAAGAAAAGCGGAACCGAAGGAGTGAAACCGAGGAATCTGAGGTACGCTCGGAACGCTTGGAGTCAGAATAAAGAGCAGATGAAGCAGATGAAGGATTTTGAGATGGATGCCTTGCTTCGGCGGCGAGCATTGAAAAATGGAAGGAGATTCGTCGCGATATCAGGCCAAAGGTTATTCCGCACGATAAGCCGGGAGTGCACTACTCTTTCCCGCCATTGGCTCGCGTCGACATGCCTAACGTGCGGGAGAACTTCAATGATTCCTTCAATGCTGGCGACACCAGAGATGCTCGCGGGAATGGCGGCAATATGATCACCGGAAGGCGATTCAGACGTTCGGATATCAGAACGACGAACTTCTCTGTGCGAACTGCAGGCGTTTGAGTGCGCACCGAGCGCTCAAATGTCCGGAGCCCGCAAGTCCACTGGCCTAAAAAAAAGCAGCTAAGGATAATGCAGTTGCTGTTAGTGTGGGGGCTGTTGAGGAATGCTTCATGATGGTAAGTGGACAAATATGAGGAGTATAACTTGTAAAATAAAATGAACGGATCATCGGAAGGGAGAAATGAAGAAAGAAGAAAAGATTATTCCAAAGAGAAAAAAAGATTCTTCAAGGAAGTGAGGAGGGGCGACTAAGCAAGAGGAGAAAGACGAGAAGGCGAGGCTCTTCGTATCGTTAAGGGACGAGTGGGCTGACTGTAATGAATTTTAGGTCGAGAAGCGTGAAGCTCGCGTAGTCAGAGGCCGCTCGGGCCGGCCTTGCGATGCCTGTACCGCGCTCCGTTACAGGTTTCAAGGTAGAGCGGGACAGCGTGACTGCTTTCCGAATACCACTGAAGGAAGAAAGAGACGGAATCTCGCGGAAGCACAGAGGAAAGCCACCCACGAGGCAAACTTGCGGTCGTGCTCAGTTAGATATTGAAAAATATTTCACCCCCCTTTTATATATTCCCCTACCCACTTACTCTCCCTCCCTTTATCAAACCTCCTTCCAAATATCAAAATTCTCCCAACTTCCTCCTCACAAAAAACCGCTCCCACTACTACTCCCACTACTCCTACTCCTACTCCTACTCCTACAACTCCTCCTACTTCTACTAATACTGCTACTACTACTACTACTACCTCCAAAATGTTCATGAACATGAAGGAGGCCGAGAGCCTGGAGGTCCAGGAGGCGAGGAAGCAGGTCCAGAAGGACCGCTACAGGCGGGAGAGGGAGGAGAAGAAGCAGAAGGCCGCCGAGGCGAAAGAGACGAAGAAGAAGGCGAAGCAGGAGAAGGAGGAGGCCAAGGCGAGGTCGGCTGGGCAGCCTGACCAGCAGCCCGCCCCTCAGCCGCACGACGCGCGCCGCCCGAGCCTCTTCGGCAGGCTTGTCCCGCCGGGCTTCATCCGGCGCGCATGGCCGCAGCAGCAGCAAACCTCCCCCCTCCGGCAGCAGCGGCAACAACAACAACAACAACAACAACAACAACAACAACAACAATAACAACAATAACAATAACAATAACAATAATAACAACAACAACGGCAGCGGCAGCGAAGACGACGGCGGCGTGACAACTAAGCGGCCGTCCGGCGTCTAGGCGGTCAGAAGCCTGGTGTACGGATGCTCAGAGTGGGCTTAGGATGGCTTTGCTACCATTATTAGCCCTCGAGCGGAAGTGCCCAGGCGGAAGACTGATTTAGTGGGCCTCTATTTAAAGAGATACCCAGCCCACGTGGAATCGGGGGTCGGCCGCGAGGCCTTGAGCTCTGAGGAAGCGTAGGGCGGGTAGGAGTCTCAAGCTCCGGCGCGCAGTAAGTTTTCTTTTGTTTCCCTTTATTTTTCAATGAAAAAGCAAATGCAGTGGTCTACTCCAAAACCATTGAAAGAAATCTTTATTGATTGCTAATATTCTTATCGGTTTACAGAGAGCAAGGGACTCGCCCACTACCTCGGCGCTGTTACGGCTGCTGATTCGTCACGCCAAAAGTGTTTTCATTTCTTTTCTTTCTTTCTTTTCAAAAAAAAAAAAAAAAAAAAAAAACGATCACCTCTCTGCCCCTCTCAAACCGGCCCTCTATCACCTCCCTTCTTCCCACTTTCCCCTTTCCTTTGTTGTGTTCCTGTTTTTATTGTGTTTCGTTTTGTCTTTACTGTAATTGTTCTGTACTTTCGTTATAATTTAATCCTGTAATTGTTCTGTTGTAATATTTCCTATGTTAAAATGCGTTTTCTTTCTTTTCGGTTTTTATATACTTAAGTATTTAATACTTTTGTAACGTCAAGAGGGAAAGGAGCGGAGTCAGTCACAGCCAATACTTCCTACTCCGGCGCCTCCTTCCTCTTAGACAAAAATAATCATGTGTATTTCCTATGTCTTCGTTATTCTGCTTTTGGTTCTTTTGGCGTTCTGGGTTTTATAATGATATTTAAATTTCCGTTTTAAATTTACTACGCGGAAACGAAATTCTTTATTGTGATATGCTTCTAGAAAACTCTAGAAATTCTGCGATGTATATGGAGAGCTGACGGAAGGAAACTAAAATGTGTCGACTACGAAGGAAAGGATGATATATTTGTGTTTACTTTCTTGAGTGGAAGTTTCACAACGATATTCCTTCCCAAACCCGGACGCAATCTCTGTCTGAGATAAACCTCCAAACTCCCTATTTCATGAGAAAGCGACGCACTTTACGCTTGAGAAAGAATCACTGTTACATAATGTATGACGAAACGAGACGAGTATTCCTATATCGCGTGATTCCGATCGAGATGAGCCAGAACAACGAACTGTACATAGCATTCAATTCTAAAGAGACCGAGGGATCAGATGAAGATTACTGGTCTCGATTTTAGGTTGACTACTATTACGTTATGAGCACATAAGAGTTTCCAGCCATCCCATGCATTGAATTATAAAGAGTGCAGTGGCGAAGTGCCATAGCGGATAGCCGCAGGCGTAAAAGCCTATACGTACTCCAGACTGTTGATCGGTACCGGGCCACGCAAAGTTGTAAGCTGTCACGAAGGATATACGGTTTCCTCATAAATGCTACCTACAAACCGGAAGATACATACCCTGTACTAGCGATCATGCAGGCAGCTCAGCATATGACAACATAACCATGGATTACGTTGCCACACTATAGATTAGCACGCTGCAATCAAGGCTAATCAAACTGGACAAAGAACCGATATGATTCTAGCAAGGCTGACTCTAGAGCGCCACATACTACTTGAAGCCAACTGAGATCAGTGGAATAATGGAACCCGTCATGTCCGGGCGTCATCGAGATGACTGACCGCTTACCAGAACGAAATCGATCCATAAAACTCAGTTCGAAGTACAAGCTCCATGAGTCGAGCATTAAATATAGAAAAGTTTCCCTGCCTGATTGTCGAGTAGGCATCAAGCTTCTAGCAAGGTATCGATTTGAGTTACCCAGTGTATAATGCAGCAATATCATTTGCCGATAGTAACTGCAGTAGTCTCAAGCTACTTCAGTCGTCGATATCGTTCGCGAAACTAGTTCCCTTAAAAAAAAAAAACACATGAAGCTCGTTCCATAGAGCGTGCCTGCCGCCCTACCGACGGGCTTTACACTACGGCCTCAATTACCATACTTTTCGCCGCTAAATTAGCCACCTACCAGGTCTACGGACCATAGCTCTGAATGTCTACCAGAATGTCCATAAACTACACCTAAAAATACAAAGGACAAGATCTAGGGTATTTCTTATATCAATATCGAGATTGGATAGCTAGATATTTTCTTTAGCCTTTAGCGGTGTTTTCGGGAGAGTATCTTCCCATCCGATACGCCGCATCACACGGGTGTCATCGTTCAACGGTGAGTAGTCGGTTAACTATAGGCCTCCGGGCGGTATCGTCGAATCGTTAACACAACTGATAAGCTCAAAGTTAGTACTCAGAAGCGAAATGACACTCACTCCGCCAGATCATCATATCCTAATAATTACATCTCCAGGACGGCGATACTCCATGCTCTAGCGGATTTCACCGCTTGCGATACTGTGTCATCGAACGCCAGGATCGACTGTCGATATTATTGCAAGCTCGGTTTTCCTTTGAACATCTCATAAAAAGTCAAAGCAAGGAGAGAGCATTCTAAGCCCGATTCTTAAATACGATCATGGTCGTCGCCAAGACCACTCCAGGCATAGCTACCCAATCAACTCGTGGTTACTCACGATGCAGCGCATAACATAGCTCTGAAATTCACCAACCCCGATAAATCGTACTCTAAAAAACTTACGCGCTAGATTTAGAGCGTTCCTTGTTCCCTTACTCGGACATTTGATACTTGATGTTGCTTTTTAGCCCTATCACCGAGTTTCCCAAGTCAAGTAATGTACTTTTGGAATTGCTATGGTCACATAAGGCAATATAGTTCTCCAGCAACGCAAACGTGCAGGAATAAGCTTCTGGATGAGTCTCCTCGAACAGATTCAACACCATAATTAAGCTGGGAAGTAGCACTGACTACCAGAAACTGAAGCGAAAAAGGCGGTTCCCATAATGAATTTTTTGTGCAAAAAAATGCTTGAATAACGATAACGTAGTAGTAAACCTACAAAAAGTCCTCCGGGCTTTAACATAAAAGCAGTGAAAGATTAAGGTGAGGAAATTCGCGGCGGAGATTTAAAACCGTGTGAATAACCAAGAGCAATCTGTACATTGTATATCTAAAACCGAAAAATTCTTAACAATTCTTAAGAGAAACCCCGGAGGGGCGTATCGCTGACAAGGACCAATATCTCCTTGGATATTGAAACCCAAACAGCAAGCTTCTTGGAAGTTACGGTCGACAAGTCCTTGCTTACGTCATATTTGATCAAGTTGAAAATTAGTACTGATTGCTAAAATCATCCAAAGACCGTCATTATAGCAACTGGTAATACAAAAGACACTCGATGAGACTCGAAAATATAATAGTTATCTTACATCTTACATCTTACACACACGCAAGATCCTCGTGCTTCGAATATAGAAATTACGAAGAATACCGGTGGGAGATTTGAGAGGCGGTTTAAGAATACAGGAGGATCCTAGACACGATATCGAATTGTATGTACAGGTTAGCTTGCCTAGCCATGGATACATAGTCTTCATTGAACATTTATGATGGCGGAAAGACTAGCGGATATGAGTCTAGCGACGAAGCTCGTCGCCGAGAACATAAACTGAATTATTTCAAGAAATCGCATAGGGGTAATGGACTTATTAATGTTTCTCGACTCACTAAATAACTATCTACGTCGGACGCGCAGAAATTCATAAAGCCTAGATCGAGCTACCGACCCCAAGAGCCGAAAGCAGAAGCATAAATGCTTACCCACCTGGAATCGTAGTAGCCCCATAAGTCACAATATTTCAACTCTGACCTCGACCCGAGGATCGACAGATACAGCAGCGCCTACTACCTGCGGCTATCAGACTTATTACTGTTCCGTATTTCCGACTGCGGATATTATGGCAACATCGTCGTCTTTAAAAATTCAAAAAAAAGTCTAATCTTTGTCTCATGAAAGCATACTATAGGGGAAATATACTGTCGAAGTTCCCTATGGAGCAGGATATAGAAAGTCGGATTAGCTACATTTATCGATGTATAGGAGCTCATGTATAATCCTCCGCCAACCTCTCTCGGAAGATCTTCGAGTTTGGTGAACATCATAGCTCGAGACAGGTCGTCGAATCGAGAGATACTGTCGTCCTCTCCGTATATAAAGCGCAAGTAAGTGACCGGGACAAGTCTTACCGAATGAACGCCTGGTAGATACTTTTCCTCAATCGATTTGTTCTTGCAAAGTAGCGTGCCCAATATAGCTACGAGATCTACACTACGCCGATAAACTGCTAAAAAAGCTCAGGAGTCAAATATAGCCAATTTCTTCTTCGACTATTGGGACTTTAGACGTTGGACATATGCGCCGTGCATAGTTTTCTCAGTCGCACCGTTCAATACGAGATAATCGATAGGTGTCATCGCTCAACTTCGCGACGCTCAACGATAAGCTTCTAGGACGAGTCTCGTCTCATCGAATCGCTCCAACCATAGCTAAGCTGAAAATTACCACTCATTGCTAAAATTGGCGACGACACGACGCCGTATAGATCACTACCCCCCCCCAAAAAAAAAAAAAAAAAAAAAAAAAAAAAGAAAAAAGAAAACTCCATGAAATGAGATAATGTAGTACTCAGCTTCGACAAGATTCGGGGTTCAAACATAGGAAGGTACGAAAATTACGGCGCGCAATCGCACGTCTCATAAAATCTTCAAAAAGGCGACTAGTTTTGCGGATATCAATTCCTAAGATTCCAGCCGGGACGGGGGAAACATAGCGCCGACGTGAGCTGGTCGCTCAAAGCCGTATAACTTTACCAGAGAAAGAAATGAACTACGATAATGTAGCTCTCGTTCAACTCCACCTAGGGAGGATAATGTTGGAGATATAGGAAAAGATTCTGAATCAAGCTTGATGCGCGGCGCGCGATACCTTACTGTGTTTGAATCGACCGCCGACAGGAGAGAACACAGTGGCTAGGGGGTGGGGGAGGGGAGTAGTAGAAATCTCATCAAGCATAGCCAATGAGCTGATCTCGCTCAAAGGTCGTGACTGATCAGAAACGAGGCGCCAAATCATACCACTAAACAAAGAAATATCGCTCTTTGGGATATATTTTTTTTAATTTACCATTTGCTTTTAAAGAATATTCATTTTATTAGATTTTAATTAACTTGCGTTCTTATTTTTGGATATCCTGTTGGGTGTTTTATGAGTTTATGAAGTGTGAACGAAGAATGATGAAAAAATGGTCTCGCAACGTGCATAAGAATAACGTGAAATTGTAAAACTCTCAAAAATCAAAAGAAACTCGTGAAAAAAACAAAAAAATGCAAACCCCCATCCATCTCTTTCACCGCTTATTTTCAATCCGAATCATTATCCTCCGGATCGCTGACGTCCAGCTCCTTGTAACCCTCTCCACCTTCGCCCTCAATCTCTGCTTCGTCTCCTCGATGCTGTCATTATTTGGCTCGTAGATTGACATCTAGAAGAAATTTAAAGGTATAGACGGATTTATAATTACGGGAATGATGGGAGGAAAGATTAAAAAAAAAAAAAAGAAAAAAAAAAAAAAGCGTTCTGAAACTAAGGCAGGCGGCAGAACAGCGATATTTAACCAAGATATTGCCCACGTTTTCATCCTGATTAATATTCTCATCCGGAAGATTGGTTATCCAATGAATATATAACTTTAAATACACGACCACTGTCGTATCACAACTATTTGGAGATCCTTCGACGTTTGGTTCCTTGTGAGTTGATACGTTCACCTTAAAGCAGCTACAAGAGTGTTCAGTGATCGGGGATATTTTGATCTCTCGGGGCTAAACCAACACTGCAAAGAGAAGAAGTGGAGGCTAGGGAGGGAGAAGAAAAATAGATTAAAATCTAACAATTATTAATTATAATGTATTATTTTTAGGTCTTGAACTTCTCAAATTTCGAAAGGAAAGATCCCAGCTAATTTTTGGAAACAGCCCAAACCGAACCAGACAGTAATACCAGTATAGGATTCCATGGTTATATGAATTAAAGACGCAGTTTGTGGAATATAACGTGCTTATTTTGATTGAGCGACAATACATCTGGGATAGGCTTTATTGCTCTGTCACTCATGGCTGTATCGCCTTTGGACTTCTGTGTTGACTTTATTGGTCGGCGTGATTTGGAATTCAAAGAAGGAATATTATAGTCCTATAGCTCTGCAATCCGAAGCTCTATGAAGCCTCGTGATAAGCGTTATTTAAAATTACAAAGTGTGTTCCTTTAGCGCCTTTACTTTGGTAGATAAACGCTGGCTTCATGCGACTACGGTCGATTTTGTTCCGCGCATGATAACTTTCGTGGCCATACGGGTTATCCAGGTTGATTTTGTATTGCGTCGCTATAATGGTTTAGGGATTGGTATCGCTTGCCTAGCTCTATAGATAGTAGGAGGCTTGGGCTTTCATCTATGACCGACGGGTGTTCATCCAACTCCATTACAACGGCAAAATTAAACGCTCAATATCAGCAGACCAGGATGTTGATACACCGTGCCATTCATCCCCATCATTAACTCCTTTATTCGAGGATTAATTATTGAAAAAAAAAACCCTTCCAGAAGGTATTGTCATGGCCAATCGTACTACCCAAAGTTGATCTTGTGCTTTATACGAGACGCTAGACCTATTCGCCTACGACGGATGTTCTTTAGCTTGTGTCAATGATTATGGCTATTGCATTCGTCAAGGTTCTCAGATAACGCGAGACTTCCTTATTACGAGGATGTACCGTACTCTAAACTGCCAGGAGGTAGAAGTGCGCATCCTTGTGAGTAGAGAAAATATGTTTGATTTTTTTTAGGTCGTTTGACAACGAGCTCTTGATACCGGGCGGTTTATAGTCTAGAGATCTCGCAACGTTTGTGCACCCTTTCGTAAAACTACTCTTGAAGATGATATATAAATTGGGATTCGAAAATAGGAAACGGTATGGATTCCTTATCGGAGCTATCCTTTTGTGCTATT
>AZLU01000284.1:0-47306 GCA_002224055.1 Pezizomycotina sp. ARF18 | reverse complement strand
ATCTATCTATTATTATTTTACTATATAATTACTATATATTTCAATACCGGTTCGGTTAAGACCTTAGATAGTTCTTCCTATTATTATTTCATAGTCTCGAGCCTTTATTATTATTTTATATATATATAATTAGAACTTATAGTTATTTTGGTAATGGTTTTATATTTCTTGGCATGGCTAGCTCGCAGGCTAGTGGTGGCTCGCAGGCCAGTGCGCCATGTTAGTCTATCTTTTAAATATATATATCTACTATAATTTATATTATGTATAAAGTAATTATAATTTATACCTTTAAGTAACGTTACTTTCCCTCTTTCTAAATGAATATCGCTCAATCTTTCTAAATAAAATATAAAATCTTTATTCTTAATTTTTTTTTAGTCGCAAAAACTTCCTTGCCAAACAATTGGTCTAAGCGTTTCCTCTTGGTATATATTTCATTCAGCATCTCTATGATCCATACGCTTCAGCAACTTAGTCTTGAAATTGCAATCGTCAAACATCGGCCCGCGGTGGATCATGATGGGGTCCTGGATATTTTCTCTTTTTTTCTACTTCATGAACGAGGCTTTGAATAAAAATGCCGCGTATCCGCTGAATACCTTTGTTTCAACCCGAACGGACAGGCATCTTACACAGCCGCCAGCAACCAGCTTCAGGAAATCTTTAGAATTGCTTACAGGGGGAAGTGCACCACCAATACCGTACGGGATATTTCCATTTTCACGTCTCGACTAGAGAGAAAGAGCGGATAAGGCCACAGCCTCGAAAATGCGACAGATATATTGCTGAGCACATGTCATCTTCGCCAGTGTATATACTACCGGCACGAGAAGAAGGGGAGATCTGCTATTTTGACCTATCGCGGAACCGGTTACCAGTAGTTAAATGCCGTTAATCTTTTTTCTTGGGGGGGCAACCTACGACTGGCACAAAAGCATGATTACGTCGTGTGGTTTTTTCGATACCAAAGGCGAAACTACGCACAACCCAACGGTATCAAACGTCACCCAGGCTCATGCATATATTTTATTGTGTCCTGGTTGTATAGAGTGTATAGCGTCATCCTCCTGATCTCGCTGCTCTTTTTTGAATATATATATATATATATATATACATCCGATCGTCCTCGCAAATATTCCTTTGACAAGCCTTTGATTCTTTTTCTACCACCTTGCGATTCCTCTTTTTCTCCCTAATCGAATCCCCCCTTGTCGACTCGGTCGGTTCCTTTCACCTTGTCTTTCTTCATTCACGGGGGTGCTCTTTTATTCCGTTAGCATTCCATTTTTTTACTATCGCAGCTTCTCGTTTTCGTTTAAAGCATTTCTTTCGGAGGTTATTCTGCTTCTATTCTTTTTAAGCTCTTGCAGAGTTTAGCTTTTTTTTTTCTTTTTTTTTATACTTTTCCATTATTGCTTTTTAGAACTCTTTATTCCTTTCTTTCCCTTTGAACAGGGTTCTCACGACTTTCCCGGGAGCGGGTTTTGCTTATTTGCTGGCTGTTTTCTTTTTTCTGCCGTGGGGCCATTTTTCTCCCCCTCCATTGCCTATATCTCTCTCCCTCCCGTTCTGTAATAGCATCATTTTTTTTTATTGGCGCCAGATTTCTTTCACTTGTAAGCCACCCAGAATAAACCCACTTTTTAATGCCGTCTACTAACGCTCCCTTACCATGGTTTGAGGTTCTTCTCTTCTCTTTGGCTTATTTGTCCCATTCAGCTAAGGGGGCTTTGCAGCCTGTAGCTGCTATATAAACTGTTCGACAGTTCCACGGAGTCTTCCTTTTTCCCTTTCTTCACTTCGATTGATTGAAGAGCTCATTATTCCGTTTTGTTCGACTTTCCCTGTACTTTCGCCCGCCATATAACCCCCTAACAATCGCCCAACATGGTTTACTCGTGGTTGCCGGCAATACCGTATCCTGCGCTAAAAGAGTCGCCGTGGTCTCCGGTGACATCGACAATCAAGTACGTCCTTCAAAGTCAGCTCGAATCGCACTATGGCTCGGATTCTGGTTTTTTTTTTTTTTCAGCTTTGACTAATTGATTTGCTATTTCTCGAAATTTCTAGCTTTTGTGAAGAGGATTATTACTTGACACCTTGTAAGCAACGACAAATCGCTCAGTCTTTGATTCATGATCCTGGGAAGACAAAAAAGAAAATTCCACTACAAGACGCTCCTTTTAGGTGCTACTGGACGAATTGATTTAGTATGCAATTGGCTAATTTCTAATTGGCCGCTAGATGTCGCAGAGGTCCTCAATGTCACGACCAACTCCATATTCCTCTACCTCGCCGTCAAAGGCTTCCGCAACGCCCTGAAGGAAGGACACTCCAACGTCTTCGCCGTTGCCTTCCTGGGCTACTCGATTATTGGTCTGGGGTCGATCTTGTTCCATTCGACGCTGAAATGTAAGGCAGCCGTTGACCCACTTTCTGCGCTATATTTCTTCTTTTTACACTTTGATCCGTTTTGTTCCGGTGCGAGACTACCTAAACGAGCGACGCGCAATGCCTGCCTTGCATTACCTTTTTACCATGTTTTTTTTTTTTTTTTTTTTTTTTGCACCGATTAGAAGCTCCTGGGCTCTACGATTAGTGGCTCTCTTTGGGCGCGCTCTCCGAATCATATTTTCCCCATTTTTATTACGAATTATTGGCTATTGCTCTATCATGTAGCGAATATGTTTTTTTTTTTTTTTTTTTACTCTTTCTTTAATCTAACCATGCCTACCCCCCTACAGACCCCATGCAGCTCGTCGACGAGCTCGCCATGATCTACACAACCCTAATAATGTCCTTCGCAACCTTCTCCTACGGCACCTCCCCCTTCGCTCGTGGCTCGTCCTCCTCGGCTGCGTCTCCTCCGGCGTCACCATAACCGCCGTCTACCACTGGATCGGCAACCCGATCTTCCACCAGACCGCCTTCGCCCTAATAATGATCGTCCTCATGGGTCGCAGCACCTACCTCATGGAAAATTCGTCCGTAAACAATCAAAAGAAACCGTAACGGTGATGTGGAAGATGATCAGTTACGGTTTGGCATTTTTGTAGGGGATTTGGGCTGTGGAATATTGATAATATATATTGTAATGAGCTGAGGAGGTTTAGGAGGAAGATTGGGATGCCATGGGGATTTTTCTTTGGTTGGTTTGAAAAACTCTTCTTCATTTACTTTATTTTTTTTTTTCCTTCTTTTTTTCATTGCATTTTTTTTTGTAGTAGGAGGAAATTGGGGACGCTAACGTTTTGTAGAGCTCCACGCCCTCTGGCACATCGGCACCGGGATCGGCGGCTACTACCTCATTGTCTGGGGCGAGTACCTGCGCATCTGCCTCGACGGTAAAGAGGACGAGTACACCCTCGTGTGGCCGCACTACTTGACCTCCTTCCCCCGCGTCGACAGGAAACCTACTACTCCTACAAAAAAGAACACCAAGAAGAATAAAAAACACGCCGCGAACGGGTCGACGTATACGAACGGGTCGGCGGGTTTGAGTAATGGAGTTGTAGTTGCGAATGGGAACGGGAAGGTTCCGAACGGTAAGGCGTCGAAGCATAAGTCGCGGTCGTCGTCGAAGAAGGGGAAGGGTGGGAAGGCGTGATGTTTTACTTTTGTTCACGGAGGATGACGCACCGTATTATACCTTCCTTCTTTTTTTTGTTTTCCAATAGACAAGCATTGATTTTCTTTCTTTGTTGGCCCCTTCTTACTCTCTTTGACTACTTTTATTTTGGTTCTTCGGAATACACACACTAGGTCTTAATCTACGACCTCGTCATGATGCACTGGTATTTTCTCCTCTATAATGCCTAGAATGGAACAGGAATTTACATTTCATATTTTTTTCTTTTCTTCCGGTTATTCTCCATGGAAACGGAGAGGGAACTTTTCGTGTTCCATTTACAGCGACCCTCTTCGATTTGATACTCATGCTGCCCGGATTCCCTTCGTGGAGGAGTATTTGTTCCTGCCTCTTTAAGGTTCCCTGGTGGACAGTTGGGGTAATATTAACACAAAAAGTCAATACATGAAATTACACTCGCCTCCAGAATGTTACTTTATTTACTATTTGATCTCTTTGAGGGAAAGAAGAACAATCGATCGAGGCCTGTTATCCGTATCCCAAACGCCATACATCGCCGTACAGAAAGAAACAAAAAATTACCAATAAGACTCCTGACTCCAATAACTGCCCGGCTAAAGATCATAGAAAGACTGGATTGACCGAGGAAAAAAAAGGGCGGGGAGGAGAGTATAAACAATCCAATACTGGGCAGAATCGGACAATGGGATTCTACCAAGGATGATAAATAGGCGTCTGCACGAACCGCTTAGATACGGTTTCGTAAAAATTCCTCAATGAAAACGGCAATGGGCTCATTTCTGCCGGAGGAACGAGGACGGGGAAGAGTATGTTCACGGCGAAGGGAAGAGTTTTCCGTATTAATCGTGAGCACATTTCTCGATTATATCTCTCCGAGTTTCGTACCAAATCCATTTGGAGTATTCTAGGGTTCTGAGGAGGTGGATGATGCCTTCGCGTCAGCGTCGACAGCAAGCTTCGTGTAGTAAGAAAAGTCGTCCATGATGGCAATCCAGCCTTCGGACGTCCAAGCGATCCTTGCCGGAATTGCTGGAACGTATAATGCGAAATCGCGCTCAAGTTCGAATCCGTAGTTTGCAAACGCGACCTTATCGTCGGGGCGACAAGGCCAACCATACGTTCGACTGAGGAAAACCGACGGCGGCCCGCTGTATAATCTCCTTACCATAGTCTTGTCGAGGTGTACGAGGTCGACTAATGCTGGACCATTGCTCAGTCTGGATGCGCTCACTCCGTATGTACATCTGTCGCAAGCCCGGAGGTTGCGGCCCGAACCCGCCTGCCGCGCCAGCATAAAAGACCAAACTGTCCGTTCCTAGCCCGTAATATGTCAACAGCGATATTGAAACCGGCTCCGCGCATGCGCCCGACGGGTGCTGGAATATGAGAGCCGACATTGGATTCCAAAGGCTGAGGCTCTCGAGACCAAAGCGCGGTTCGCTTGAACTGCATAGAATATGTGCGGATGGACGTTTTTTTTTTTTCGACTTTGTAGCTGCGACGACCACAGCCATTCTTCCCGCCTGGAGTTGAAAGCCTACCCTGCCAAACTGCTTTAGGTATATTGCCAAGGTCGTCGAATTCCGATCCGGGAGAGATTTGGTTTTTCGCGGATCACGCCGATCATGCAAGAGAGGTCGAGGGAAGTGCCCACCGGGGGGGGAAAGCGGCTTAGCAGTATCCTCGTAGTTTCGAGATACGTATCCATGATAAGTGCGGCCGCGATAATCGAAAGCGGAATCTTCTGCTCCGTCGGGGGGGGGGGGGGGAGAGAAAGCAGCCATGCAGAAGAACACAACTGCGCTGCTCCGCGAATCCAGGAGAATGGGCGTCGCCGCCCTCCTCAGGTAGACGGGGGAACCGAATTTGAAAGCCCTGGCCTCTCATGTTCCCCATTCTGGCCACCAGTTAGCTACTCGCCCGTCTACCTCTACCCGGGATCTGAGTTTTGATGAATGGGGAAAGTTGAACTCACGCTCCGAGCTGGAAATCATACTCCATGCTGCGTACGCCAACACGGATCCACTGACTGTTGCCTTCTGTTCTAGAAATCTTGACAGTTGCACTTCAGATGCGTACTAATGATTGCAGAGCTACATTTCTGAAAAGAAGGGAAGGGGAGGGGGAAATAAGAGAGAAACTTTGGGTGGTTGAACCTCACCTTAGACCTACAGCTTGTGTCTTGCTCGTCGCTACCAAAGAGGGGTATACGGTAGTAGCCGTTCTTTGCTGACGGTGATGTAGGTATGAACAACAGTTCGGAAACGCTAAAAAGAGCGGGTGCAGGCGAATCCACACGGAGGGGTGCAATATATGTGAGAGGGAGAAAAGGAGAAACGATTAAAAGCTAAAAAGAAAACTGGAAAGAACAGAACAGATACCACTAAAGGAATACTAGTCTTATTGGTAAGTCCGATGAGTAAAATTATGAAAAAAACTCCCCTTTCCTTAGAGAACAAAAGGATAATTTCTGACACCTATCTAAACTCAAATAGAAGGCACCGTAATCCCCGAAGTATTGCCGCTTAGATATGGCGGGGACGTCGCTACTTTCCAATCAGAACCGCCGTTCGGCGACTGTCGTGGAGGGGTTCCAACTTCGCGGGAATGGTCAAGCGCCCGATCAGAGCACGTTTGTACATCAGCTTTTCTTAAAATTCCTTTATCCACGCGGTTGAAATGCACCAATAGCGAGGATTTGGTCTTTTTTTCCCCTTCTTTTTCCTTTTCTTTTCTTTTCTTTTCTTCCACTTGTTTCGTTATTTTTAGTATGGAGAAGATTTTTTTCGACTTCCAGAGTAAAAGTTGCAGAGGGGAGGGGAGAAGAAGATTGTATATACCTCGCGGTTCATCTCATTTTATCATTTTGGAGAGATCCCTAATGCGCTTGAGATTCGGCCCTGAGTATATCCTACTACTGGGTTTGAGAGATCTTAGAAATAGATTTGGATATTGCAAAACTAGATAGAAAGAAAGTCTAAATATTACCTGCTGGGGGGAGGAAAGCCCTGGACAAATTATATCCGTTGCTATTTCTAGGAGATCTCGAGTAAGAATAATGCTAGCCAGCCCTTAAAGAATAATATGCCTTAATAAAGACAAAGGAAAAAGGAAGGATATTGCGCCATTGCTTTGAGATAAGAATCCGTGAAAAAAAAAAAAAAAAAAAACACCATAAAAAGCCAATAATAATAAAAGAACAGTGATATTAATCTTGCCTAACATAAAAAACCACATCGTAGCCCTAGGATCCGAATCCCGAAAGAAAAAAGCACGTGGAAGTCATTAAATAGTCTCTTAAGGTAAAACCCTTCGAAACTTTTAACGCTCCCGCCGCCGCTTTCTTTCTTCTTCTTCGCCTCCTCCAGCTTCTTCTTAACGCGGGCGCGGGCCCTGTGTATCATGTCGACGCAGATTTCAATCCTGTCCAGTAGCTGCCCGAAGCCGTCTTTCTCTCCTACCCCATTTCCCTCATCGTCGTATTCTTCTTTAACCTTCATTTTACCCTTCCTTTCCTATTAGCAGTAGTGGGTTCAACAGCACCGAACCCGCCAACACCATAATTCTTGAAGAAGCTCTCCAAGTCCGGCGTCCACCCACCCACGACACCAACATCCAATCCAGCCTGCTTACTCAAAATGCTATCCCAGTGGCAACTATACAAACTAGCGCCATACCTCGTATCCGGTTGAACATCCCTGAAATCCGCCGCCATACCATCCTTATACATCTCGTTAACCCTACCCGTGGGTAAATACTCGTACTTCGTGATTTCGAAGATGTAAGATGTTTTAGACATCCAGTATTGGTACTTTGTTTTTGCACGACGGACTCGACGGTCATTCCCGGAGGTTGTGTAGGAGATTCGGCGGATGGGGAGGGAGTTGTTGTAGATGTCGGGGACTTTGTCGAGGCGGAGGCGGTGGACGAATTCGCCGAAGATGGGGTAGATGTCGGTGTCGCGGCGGTAGGAGCCGCGCATTACTTCGAACTGGTAGGCCATGTCACTGGAAAAGGGAAGAAAAGAAGGTGTATTAGCAAATTGTATGTATGGGGAAGAGAAGGGAAGGGGGAGTGTATTGTGTATAGGGAAGGCAGGCTTTCGTACTGATCCAAATCCAAGTATTTGATATCCAACAAAACCTTCCTGCGCATAAAGTGATCCTCACGGAGCCCATCGTTTCCTTTACGGATCTCAAGCCACCTCCTCGCGCCGCGCGGTAGTTATCCGTGTCGGGGATCCTCTCAAACTCGACCTCGAGCTTCACGTAAAGGTGGTGCTGGGATTCATCTTGCAAGAGGATATCGAAGGAGGCGGAGTACGAGGGCTCGTATGTTGGGGTTTCTTGATCGATTTGCGGGTTGACATGCAGGAACATGTCCGTGAGCTGGTCGCAGTATTCGATGAGTTCCATGCCGACTCTATCGTCTCCAATGCTGGAATTAGATTCCTCGTTAGCAATCAAGGGAAATTTTTTTTTGGTACATATCTAGCATGTAGAGGTGGTACTTACTAGCGGATGACCTCCCCAGTAGTCTGGTGGTTACGCATCATGCTCATAAATTCTTCCAAGCTGTGCCTGGTTCCCTTCGGCCTTTTGTAAGCAAACAAGACGAGGGTGCCAAAGTAGACCCTCATCTTGGCGTGGCCGCGGATATAGAACAAATCCCTGACGGCTTGCGCCATAGCTTTCCTCAAATAGACTTCGTTAGCCCTCAGGAGGACCAAGCGCCTCTGCGGCCACGCTTTTAGCATCCTCTCGGGGACGGCACCGACGGCTTTGCACTGAACTCCGGTATTCGCGTCGAGACGCTTGACCGAAGCTGCCTGTTCCTCAACGAATGATGCTTGTCCAGAGAAACCTCCGAGCAGAGGTTCGTGATCGAGGGTGGGACAACGAGGTGCATGCGCGTGGGGTTACGGTTTTTGACGGCCAATTCGCAGAAGACAATGTAGAGGCGGTTAACGGCGTCTTGAACCTTAGCGGGATCGTCACCGAGGACCCTGAAGGCGGATTTCTTTCCTGACCAGATGATATGGCAAGCGCACGCGAACCTGATCGGATCGAGCGCCTCCTGCTGCATCCCCAAAACCGAAGGAGCAATCTCCTTGGAGGGCCAACTGAACGCACCGAGTGCCCGGAAGAACGCATTAGATTCAGGTGGGTTGCGGAAGCGCTTGTTGTCCTCCGCGGCGTTTTCTTGGACCCTGATGAAGTCCTCTTGCGGGTCGTCGGCGCGGCTTTCACTTTCGCCCAGGGGGTAGCTTTCCTGGCGGTGGCCTGGATATCTTGTCGACGTGGATCTGGAGGTACTTGAGAGCTCCTTCGCCTGGTCGACGTTCTCCTGCTCGCCCCAGATTTCGAGGACGCAAGCGTCGGCGTCAGTGGGCCTGGCAATGTGGGTGTTCGTCTTGTCTGCGATGTGGAAGATGTTTTTGTTGCGCGGGCCGAAGAACTGGTCGTTCATTTCCTTGGAACGGGTTACGGGAAGTTGATAGTAGCCTGCAAAAAAAAAAAAAAAAAAAAAAAAAAAAAATCCATTAATAAGTATAACAATTCCATCGCTTCCCCTTCGGAAGGAACTTCATTACCGTTCGGCGGAAGCCCAGACCGTTCCATCTTGTCACCGTCATTATCCCTACGGTGAAACCCCTCGATCCCTTCCTCCGGCGCCCTGCCCGCGAACTCGGAATCCGCCGTGAGCGTAGCAGTATCAGTAGTAGCGTCGAGCCTCGTGGACGTTTTCTGCGAGGAGGGTTCGTCGTTGTATATCATGGGCATGTTCGGCATGATCCGAACCTCCCGCGGAGGGGTTTCTTCTGGAGCTGCCGAAGGTGGGGACGTTGCCGTTTTCGGTCCTCATGTAGTCGTCGTACTTGTAGTCCTTGGGAACTCCTCCCCTTTCGAGGTCGGATTCGCTGAGGAGACCCGGCTCGCGGTCGCCGGCGACGGAACCCTTGGCGAGCGAGCGGGTGTACTCGCTCATCCATTCCGCGGCGTTTGCGAATTCTAGGTGACGGGGAAGATGTTGTCAGCTTAGGTTGAGGTGATAGTGGATAAGACGAAAGGAGCCGATGGAAATGCCTTACCGTGATCCATTTTGTATGAGATGTGCTTGATATATTGCCTTCTTTAACGTTTTATTCTCCTCCCTTTCCTCCCAAGCTCTAGAGATTATATCTCTCTTGATCAGTTCTGAGAGGCTTGGTTCACGTTTAAGCTCGACTCGATATGATTATAGAATGATCACAACATCGAGTCGTGAATATATATATATATATATATATATATATATATGTATGTATGTAGAAGAAAAAGGAAGTCGCAATGTTTAAATATTATATTATTTATCGTCTTTGTATTTATTTTTCTTAGTTGCTTTGTGTGTGTGCGTGTGTGTGTGTGTGAGGTAGTTGAGTTAGTTTTTTTCTTTCTTTTTTTTTTCTGTGTGTGTGTGTGTGGTGTTGTTACTTTGTTTGATTGTTAGTGGGGAAGGTAAGTTAAGTAGGTGAGCAGTTCTTTTGTCTTTTTTTTTTCTTTTTTCTTTGTCGTCACACAACGAAAGCAGCTTAAAATAATATTCTTTGCACGGGGAATAATTAATTAATTACATGTTTGCCCCAGTCTAATTGAATGGAAGAGAAACAACGGAAGGTTTTTTTATTTTTTTATTTTTTATTTATTTATTTATTTATTTTATATATATATGTTTTCTTTTTTCAAAGGAGCTATCTAAAGCTATAGCTACTAGTATACTAGTAGGAGCTGAGGAAGCTCTGAGAAAGCTCTGTGAAAGCTGTTAAATACTTAAGTAATATATTAATTAGTATATTGATATATTAATTGATCTCTCTATATTACTTACTTTGATATCAGCTCTTTGATCCTATCCTATTGGACAATTTTCTATATTTATTTATTTTTTTCTACAGCCTTTCTGTGCCTGCCAAGACAGACGCGTTGAAACGCGTAAAGTGGGATGGATGGCCTCACTACTTACTAGATTCAGCCAATTACATTACATTACTCCTTTGGGCATCGTCCCGGCTTTTTGTTGTTGTCGGCAACCAAAAACAATGAAACCTCTTCTCCTATTCCCTTCAACTTCCTCCCTTTACTTCCCCTTGTCAAATTCATTCATCACGATCCCATCCATCTTCCTTCTCCTTTTTTTTTTCTTTCCTCTTCTCTCTCTTTTTTCATTTTTTTTTATTTATTTTTATTTTCATTTTTCTATATATATATATATATATTGGTTTGTTCTTTGCATTGCATTCGGTAGTCTTATTTTTCACTTCTCGGGTTGTAATTGAGCACTTGTGTTAGTGGTGTGGCATTTCTGTAGTTCATCATATAGAATATTATTATTATTATTATTATTATATTATTATTATTATTTTTTCCCCATTCCATTATTCTCCTTCATTCATTTTTCATTCTCCTCCCACAATGGCTCCCAGAGCATCGGCCCGAGGTGCCTCCAAGAAAGCACGCCTAAACCTCGCCCGCCAGCTCCTCCAGGGCGGCAGCGGCGTAATAGCCCGCGACGACTCCGACGACGAACTCGGCCTCGACGACATCCCCTGGGAGTGGATATACCCCAACCTTCCTCCCTCCTAAGCCCCGTAGCCACCAACCTCAGCAATACCCAGAGCCCCACCAGCACGAAAAAGAGGAAAAGAGAAGACGGTAACACCCCAGCTGATAAAGATGCCCAACGATCGGTGCGAGGTTCGGCAAGTTCGACTGCCAGGTTGGTGACTGCCTGCTGCTGAGGCAGAAGGGCAAAAGGTGTCGTGGGTTGGGATCGCGACGGAGTTCGGCATGCACGACGACCAGATGTCCGTGAGGATCATGTGGTTTAGCAATCACTCTGAGATTAGGAACAGGACTAAAAAGAGGACGGATTTTTTTACTGGTAAGAAAAAGGAAAAAAAAAAAATTTGCTATTCATTGGAGGGCAAGGGACGATTTTTTTTGTTAATGATTACAATGATAGAATGAATTTTACATCACCCCGAGCTTCGACTGGAACCCCATCGAATCTATCAGCGGGAAAGCCGACGTCCACTCCGAGCAAGCTTTTAAGATAGCTTACCCTAATGGTATCGGCAAGAACTCGAAGAAGAGCGGAAAGGTCTTCGTCTGCCGGAGGGCCGTGGATATTCGTCCGGCAAATTACTCCGACGAGTTCATCTGGGAGGATGTCTTCAAGGACGGAATACCGATATGGAAGAGTTTACGGCGTGGATTCAGGAAATCGTTACTCCGAGAAGGAAGAGGACTGTAGACCAGGAATACGCTGCAATTTCTGAAGAGGACGAGGACTTGAGGTATGTGCACTTACAAATTATTGGGTTAGTGTTTTGATTATGATCTAATAGTGATTTTATTTGTAGGAAGATGCGAATGATGATGGTGCTCCCCGGACGCCACGGAAGAAGAAGAGAAGAACAGTCACCCGCACTCCGAAATCTGGCAAGACGGGGACTCCAAGGAAGTTTACGACGCCGTCGAATAGAAAAATCAAAGTCAAAAGGCTCTCACGTTTACCCCACTATCTATGCGAATCATTCTCCCGCGGCACATCTGTCTAGCCCGTACCAGATAGCCAGGTCACGTCTACACGTATCATCTGTCCCAGATACTCTACCTTGCAGGGAAAAAGAATTCTCGACTGTATACTCGCACCTCCAGGATGCTATTTCGACCGGTTCTGAACATGCATTTACATTTCCGGCACACAGGAACCGGAAAGACGGCGACGGTCAGGGAAGTCATCACGCAATTACATTACGAAGTCCAGGAGGAAACGCTGGAAGACTTTATCTTCCTCGAAATCAACGGTATGAAGATCGCCGATCCGCACCAGAGCTACTCGCTGCTGTGGGAGGCGATCCAGGAGATGCGGACGGTGCGCCGGCTAGGGTTGCGCCCAGCCACGCGCTGACGTTGCTCGAGAGGGAGTTCAGCACGCCGAGCCCCGCCGCGTCCCCGTCGTGGTGCTGATGGACGAGCTGGACCAGCTGGTGACGAAGAACCAGAGCGTCATGTACAACTTCTTCAACTGGCCGGCCATGTCGCACAGCGTCTGATAGTGTGGCGGTGGCGAATACTATGGACTTGCCGGAGAGGACGCTGAGCAACAAGATTTCCAGTCGTCTAGGTAATACTTTTTTTTTCTTTTCTTTTTTTTTTCTTTTTTTTTTGTTATTGTTGTGCTTCACAAGCTTGAATACTAATCTTGTTTTTTTCGCAGGTCTCACGAGAATCACCTTCCCGGGTTACACGCACGACCAGCTCATGAAGATCATCCAGTCCCGCCTCGAGGCGTACCCGACAACATCGTCGAGCCCGACGCGATCCAATTCGCATCGAGGAAAGTAGCAGCCGTAAGCGGCGACGCGCGGCGGGCGTTAGACATCTGCCGCCGCGCCGTCGAAATGGTCGAAAGCACCGCTAAGATGGCAGCAGCGGACCTAGCGTTCCCAGCACCCCCTCGAAAACGGGACGCGGGAAATCGGCCGGCGGGGATAAACCGCAGACGTCGGGGAAAGTCACGATACAGGTCATTATTAAAGCGATTAACGAGGCGACCAGCTCGCCGCTGCAGATGTATTTACGCCACCTGCCGCTCGTCGCGAAGGTTTTTCTAGCGGCGCTGTTATCGAGGATGCGGAGGTCCGGCGTCAGCGAGAACCTCATGGCGGACGTGATCGAGGACGCGGAGAGGATGGTCAGGATGAGCATGAAGCCGGAAGCCGTTAAAGCGCTACTGGGAAGGACAGGTATATAACCGCCAGAGGGGAAGACGGTAGTGGTGTTACTGCGACGCCGAGGAAAAACAGGTTTGCGAAACCGGGGGATGGAGATGCAGCTAGGGTTCGCGGGCTGGTTATGGTGCGGTGGGACTGGCGGAAGGTGGATTATTGAGTTTGGAGATTAGTAGGAGGGGGAGAGGGCCGGTAGGGTGAGGCTCAACGTTGGTGAAGAGGAGGTTAAGTCTGCGCTGAAAGACGACGTCGAGGTGGCTGGATGGGTTTCAGTTGAGTAATAGAAAATAAAACAAATGGCGAATATTGTGGGAAAGGGCGTTCGGCAAGTTGCCGTGGTTTGCATTCTGTACTATTTTATAGTTTTCTTTTTTCTTCCGTGCTACCTTTACTAATAATGCTACACGTACATAAGGAACATCATGCATCATGGCTGTCTTAGCTTGTTTTCCATCTAGTTCATTACTGGTTTTCCTTTTTAGTCAAGTTCAATGTTAGAAAGCGGAATCTGGATCTGTTCAAGGTTCCGATAATAAGCGGGGCACGCAAGCCGTTTATTTATACCCCACCAAATTCCACCCTATAAAAAAAAAAAAACATTCTGTAGCTGCCTGACGTCTATATAAATTTTTTTCGGGCAGAGAGGAGCTCATACAGCTACCCTTAAATACTAGCATTCCTTTCCGTTTCCAGAGCTACTCCGAACCGCCAAATTGCAAGCCTTCAAGGCAGCAGAAAATACAACCCTAACCTCCAGCAATAAAATTCCGCGAGGAATTAAGAAATTTTTCACCAATCGTATAAATATCAAAGAAAAAAAAAAAGAAAAAAAGGTTGTCTACCATTTAAAACTCTCCATCAATCATCATATATCACCATCATCAAAAGATACATTCAAAAGCTTCCAATCCCTCGCAGTTATTCACGTACTTACGATTAGGGGAGAGGATGCTTACCAGAAGAGCCTGCAGCCAGTCCCGACGACTACTCCAGCAAGCCTTTTCTTCTTCCACGAGGCGGTTCCAGAGCACCGGGAGTATCCTGACGTCGTCTAGCAGCAATAAGTTTACGTCCTCTACGCTAGCTAGAACTACTGCTTTTACGCCGAAGGAGCAAGCATGTCGACGTTTGCTACTTTTAAGCTGCCGAAGTTGAGAATGAGCCGAATGTAAGCTCTGACGTACCTCCTGCCCTAGCTCGATCTTGCTGCTTTAGATTGATCTTTAAAAAAAAAAAATTTGGGATGGGTTGAGTAGTAGCTAATATACATATTGTTTTGGTAGAAACACTTCGCCAAGGGTACTGAAGAGAGGCCGCCCTCGTTGCTGCCCTGGAGGCTTTGAAGAGGAACGCGCCGATCGAGATCCCGCTGCATATTGACGGGAAGGATGTAAGCTGCTCCCCTCTCGCTCTCCATCAATCCCCCCCTTCTTCTTCTTCTCCATAACATTAATCTGACGACGTATTATCCCACAGGTTAAAACCACCGACCTCACAGAGCAGTACATCCCCGCCTCCACTCCACCGTCCTCGCGAAGGCCTCCAACGCCACAAAACAGCACGTCGAATCCGCAATCTCCTCTGCCCTCTCCGCGCGCTCCACCTGGTCCACCCTCCCCTTCGCCGACCGCGCCGCCGTATTCCTCAAAGCAGCAGACCTAATCTCCGGAAAATACCGCAACGAAATCCTCGCCGCTACGATGCTCGGCAGGGTAAAAACGCCTGGCAGGCTGAAATCGACGCCGCGGCGGAACTATGTGACTTTTTAAGGTTTAACTGTCAATATGCCGAGGAGTTGTACGCTCAGCAACCGGCGAAGAATAGTCCGGGTGTGTGGAATAGGGTTGAGTATAGACCGTTGGAAGGGTTTGTTTATGATATTACGCCGTTTAATTTTACGGCTATTGCTGGAAACTGCCGTTTCTACCGGCGTTGCTGGGGAATGTTGTTGTGTGGAAACCTAGCCCCGCGGCGCTGTACTCGAATTATTTACTGTACACGATAATGTTGGAGGCCGGTTTGCCCCGTCGGTTGTCCAATTCGTTCCCGGGGATGCGGAAAGTATTACGGATGTTGTGCTGTCGCACAAGGACTTCGCAGCGCTGCATTACACGGGTTCCACGGCCGTCTTCCGTAGTTTGTACGGGAAGATCGCAAGGGGTGTAAGCGAGGGATTATACAAATCCTACCCGCGCATCGTCGGCGAGACCGGAGGGAAGAATTTCCACGTTGTGCATAACTCGCGGACGTATCTAACGCGGTTTTACACACGTACGAGCAGCCTTCGAGTACCAAGGACAGAAATGCTCCGCGTGCTCGCGCCTCTACGTCCCCGAATCCCTCTGGGAAGGATCCGGAAACTTCAAAGACCTCCTTATAAAGGAAACACAATCGCTATCCGTCGGCCATCCGATGAATTCCAAAACTTTGTAGGGCCGGTAATACACCGCGCCTCCTTCGAAAAATTAAAATCGTCATCGACTCCGCTGAAAAATCCGGCCTTAAATCCTAGTGGGGGGGAAATACGACGACTCAAAAGGCTTCTTCATCCACCCGACAATCTACCAAACCACAGATCCCACACGAGCTCCTAAACAAAGAACTCTTCGGCCCATACTTACCGTCTACGTGTACAAAGACGCCGACTTTGAAGAAACACTCAATACGGTCGATAAGACCGGCGGCGGGTACGCGCTTACCGGTAGTATTTCGCGCAGAATAGGAGGTTATACGCTTCGCGGAGGAGAAGTTGAGGGATTCAGCGGGAATTTTACGTTAATTGTAAGAGTACTGAGCTGTTGTGGGCCAGCAGCCGTTCGGAGGTGCGAGGGCGAGCGGGACGAACGATAAGGCTGGGAGTGCGGCTATTATGGGGAGGTCGTTAGCATGAGGAGTATTAAGGAGGAGTTTGTCCCGATGACGGCGGTGGTATCCTAGTAACGCTGTTTAGAGGGATGGAGGATTGAGAGGGGAGAGGGAAGGAGAAGGTGAAATTGTATAACTTTTTGATATAAAACGCTTCTTTTAAACAGAAAAGTTTTGGAAGGGCTTTGTCGATTGTGTTTCTAGGATGTATTCGTTCACTAGAATGTAGCTGAAGAATACAAAAAAGTAAAATAAACACATAAATAAAAAATACGGAAACTGGGAGTTAAAATGATTTATGAAGTTGATATATATTGAATTGAAGCGCGATCATCTAATAACTACATCACTCTTATCGATTCTTCCGATCCCAACTTTTCGAACTGTATGGAGCGGCTTCCACTCCGACGAAACGTAATAATATACAAAATCTCAGATTTACCCCCCCCCCCGGATGTTATGCCATATGCATGCGCGTCTCTATCCCTTTGATTATGAAATCCTGGTGTAATGGTTGCAACTCCCACGAGGAGCAAATTATTAGCTACGGAATATTTCTCCGGTTTTATAGCCTGGGTAGCATGTTGCAGAAGATTTAAATTGCTTAAAGGTATCCCATCCTATGAGACTACGCTCGATCCAAAAGTATAATCTACGGCTCTATATGATGTTTCTCTCAATTCAACTACAGCATTGCATTATATTATAGGGCATCTTGAGAGTTTCTATTATATGTTTATAGCGTCTCGTACTTGACGCGAGGTATGAACGGGTACTTGGGTTCTTTTGGCGTTATACGTAACTCTGAGGATATCCGCTTCTTAAAAATCCGTATATTTTCTCTCTACATTATATAGATTTCTGCTATACGACGCAGCTACTCTCAATTTGACGTAAATCTATAGCGTGAGGTCCTCAGATCCTCCTTTTTTTTGGCGTTATAGCTCAATCGTTCAGTCCTTCCTTCCAATCTCTACTTTTTCTATCTTTCTATGGTGGATTTCCCATCTGCTCTGGCTAAAGAAACGTAAAATTATAATCTGCTCAACAGTACTGCTTTGGTTTATATCCACGAGTAGTCGGATAAAAGCCAACAATATATAACCTTCTAAAAAAGCTCTCTGATCTTATTGATCCAATAAGATCTCACCCCTGCTATATGGAAGCAATCTTCGGCTTCTGTCGTATATCCTTGGAAAACAGATATTTTTTTTTTCATAAATGTATAGCGCAGCTTTCTCCAACTGGGCACAATTTAAATTATAAATCGGTTAGTGAATCTTTCTTTGGTGCTATGATTTAAGCAGATCAATCCCGATTCTTAGGCTTCTCTTTGTGGGAATAGTTCGGTTCGGTTGCATGAATGCCGCAGCTCTAACAGAGTGTAGAGCATTGGCGACGTCTTTGGCGTTATGCTGTGAGCAGTGTGGATGGAACCAATATAGATCTGCGACAGACTTCTGATACTATAGAATTCCACTGCCGACCCGACGAGGACCAGAGTTCCCATATGCCGGCATCTTCAAACATCGCTATATGTACTATCGTGCATTCTCGAACCGATTTTCCAATGCATTGCCAGTTTCTTTGGTGGGAGTATCAATCAAGCGACTCAGTCCTCGTTTACTTTTACATGTCGAGCAGCTTATTATTCACTTTTCGAATCTTTAAAAAAAAAATTTTTTTTTCTTCACATAGATTCTATGCTATTATGTAGTAGCTTGACGAAAATTTAAAGTATCGGTAACCACTGGTTCCTTTCTCTAGTTTTATATTTGATGGTCTATTTTGGTGGAGCCTAATTCTGCGCGGAGATGTCTCATCTACGACGTCCTTTCTAGTGAGCCAATTATTCTAATATGATCTGCCTCGTAGAGTTGGCTTACACATGTTTCTGCTGTATCCCGGACCTGAGGTTTTTGGTTTATATTGTGCAGCCGTTGTATTAAAATGCAAAGTATAATCGGCTACTTCGTCGTTTCTTTTTATACGCTTGGGGGGTCCTATTCTTCCAACATTAGATTCTCTGTTTGTACAAAAATTTTGTTATATTGTGTAGCTGCTCTAACGAGAACGCGAAGTATTCAGCGGTAAACAGTAAACCCAATTCTTCCCCCCCCCGGTTTTATGCCCTGATCACGATTGATTCTTGTAAAGACTGAGTTGGGCCCCGTTAGACGTTCTCGTTCTATAAATCTACGGTCGATTGATTCCACGAACTCATCGGCGCGCTTCATACGTCAATAACTCCGATTTATAGCTATAGGTACTTGGGCAATCTTGGTATATATGTTTCTTAAATTGCACGATATAGCTATTGGAGCGAAAACGCGAGTTATAGAGGAGTACGTCGTATTGCGTTTTTTGGTGCTATGTACCGAGCTCCTAGTACTCTTTATGTGTTCGAGTTCCAAGATTTCTCTTCGTAAATGAGTTCACAATGTACCGCGCAGCGAGCGGCTTTAACAAAGCGTAAAGGTATCGTCGACCACCGGACCCTCCTAAGTTTTTATACATCGAAGTGCGACTCGTAGCAACCGAACCGATCCCCATCAACGTTCGTTCTATGGGTCTTTCACTTAATTCCCACCGGCTACCGTTTCTCAATGTAAGATTAGCGGTTTCCCGCTTTTAGCTACGGGTCATATAGCACTATCGGCACCCAGATCTTGTTCTAGATAATGCAGCCATCTGTTGAACTCAAGTTATGGAAAAACCGCCTCCCCTTCATTCGTTGTGATGAGTTGAGCATATACCTATACCCCCTTCGAGATTCTCGAATTTTCTCCTGGACATGAGGGTTCCTAGACTATCGCGGGGCTACTTTGAGGAAACGTAAATGTTCCATGGGCCACCGGATGCTCCTTTGGTGGTATACTTGGAAAGCACTTGTGTCAACCCAATCGCTCATCCAGGTATGAGATCCACGTCGCAATTTTCAGGTAAGCTATTGCTCCAAATTTTATCGTGCATATCTCATCCGCTTCGTCCGTTCTTTTGTTTTAAACCTACTACGTTATATCCATATATCCTAGATTTCTCGTGGTAACGCAACTACTATAACCCAAACGCAAATTATAAAAGAGTACCTAGTCCTTCTTTTGGTGTTATGACTTGAGCATACGACCACTTTCTCTTTGAGCGCCGAGATTTTCCCTTCGTATGAATAATTGCAGTGGAGTATGCGCTTACTCCAACGATAATGCAAAATGTAAGTGGTCTGAATTTTGCTTTTCAGGATCTAAATAATTAAGTAAACAATGTCCTACTCTATGTTTCCATGTTAGCTTCAGTGGGCTTTAGCTTACGGATTTATCGAATCTTCGTGCTGGCTGCTTAGATTACTATGGAGTATCGATGTCTCCCATGTATCACAGCGAGTAACATAGCGATTCTAAGCGATGTGCAGTATAAGAAACTCAAGATCTTTCCTTTAGCATGTATCCGCAGATTTGTTCCTTCGAGCTCCTAGATATCTTTGTGAATCCTAGATGTATATAGGGTTACTCCAACGAAACGCAAATATCTGCGGAGACCGGATCCATCCTGTTGTTATACTTTAAGGACTGCGGGGAACCAAATTACCAAGAAATAGCAGTCACACTCTTATCATTTAGGGTGGCATTAGTAAAACTTCCGCTCACGGTTTTATCCCCTCCAGGGCGACTCCGTGTAATTATACTACCGTATACCATTTTGCTTTAGCTTTCCAGCCGGTAATTCGAAGAGTCTAACGTTAGCTAACCGGACGCGTAGTATTATTTCTTCGGGCGGAGTCTTTCTAATGCTATGACCGAAATACTTTATAGGTGCTGAAACTGCTTCGTAGGACGTTTCATTTCACTCGCGGTGTTCAAGGGATGCTACCGCTCCTCTATCATCGAAGCATCATCATCTTGCTGGGTACGGAATCCTGCGTTTTGGGTGTGTAATTTATCAAGAAGCATCCTTTCTAAAAGGGAAGCTAGCTGCTTAACAATCTAAAAAAAAAATAAAAATAAAATAAAAATAAAAAGGCCATGGCATGTTGTCCTCATTTTCGGCGAGGCACTATTTCCTATTATGTATCCTCGCCACATTTTGCTAAATATATTATATTTCTAGATATGCGGTGCTCTAATATAGAAGAATCGGTACACCACGTTTTGACAAATATTAACGGGCCAGCTCCGACAGAAAAGGTAAGTTCGCTACGCGATGGAGGTTTTCGTCCTGCTATGAGATTATCCTACCTATCCCAAATCGATCCCTTCTTCTACGTATTGTTGTATATGAAGCGTTTCGCCTTTAGCTCGTGAATCTGCCTATACGGTGACCGTGAGGCGGGTTGTTGGACATATGAAGACATTAGCTGCCTATGACGCCCATAGCTTCGCCTCGCGTGACACTGTAGTAATAGTTCTCCTATGTTCCTTTCTGTACCTCAAAATATTGCTAGATATGAAGGCGTTTTGGGTTTTTGAGTGAGCAGGTCTGGATATATGATGATTCAGGGTTATTGTTTTTGAACTCTTTTTTGACCACCATTGGAGTACGGACCGGGTGGTTATTTCGATAGCATCATCAACAGCCTCACGAGGTTTGGTTTTATTACGCTTAATGCGATCACGTCGAATAAATATGGTGGAGGGAGACGGGAGGATTTTTCTATCCGCCTTATCTGCTTGTCGATGTTATTTTTGGTGACGACATACGCCGGTGACCGGTTTTTAGACTTCATCATTTGGCTTATTGGCCCCCAAGCACGCTATCTAAGACCGCCCCTCTTATCGTACACGCCTTGTTTCCGATTGGCGAATATCAAGTTTCTCCTGTTGCGAGATTGTAAGGCCGCTTTTCTATCCATGGTGTAGATCTCCCTTTGTAGTTAAGTTTGATAATACCTGGAGGTTGCTCCGTCCTGTACGGATCGGAGATATCGTGTATTTTTATTGTGTCATCAAACAGCCTGCGTCGGTACGGAAGAGTATGGTCTGAATTTCTTTTCCCTTGCCGTTTACGTACCTAACGATGTCGGCGTGTGCATTGATGAGTATGTACTAGCGATCTTTCTCCGGATAGGTGTTATGCACTGGGCAGTAATGGGACGAAACCGGTTCGCCCCCGACAACGTTATATTCTATGGTTTATCGGCGTCACGTACCGAGACTACCGCCTCATATATTTTTTAGGCGTATTCGTCTTATTGCTAAACAGGGGCCCTTCGTTTTAATTATCATTCGTCGAATGTCTTCCTTAAGAGAAAGGTAATCTGCTTCAGAAAACAACCACTCTATGCTCTGTCTTCTAATCCTTGACGAAGCTATCGCTTTATATATGTGGTCTCTTTGCCGATGCATTGCTGAATATCACCTTAACCATGAACGCTAAATACAATGCGATCCATCGCGTGGATTACCCATTGCCTTATCGTGTTGTTGGGAGAAGATTTACCAATAGCCTTCGTCGTCCACATCGTTAGCAGTTTTAACTCCTATAAACGTTATACGACAACGAAAGATAAGTATCTCATTAACCCAGTTGTGGGGATTTCCTCCCCGTCTTATTTACTAGCTCGACTCTGCTAGAGCTTGATAATATGAATCCAATTCCACCCAACAGTTTTGGCTTCTTCCAATTTATCCCGTCAGTCTCTTTTCAACTAGGTCTGAATTTCATATTAGCCTTTTTTTTTCCTTTCTGATATGTCACGGACCCTGCGCTTTCAAATATCAGTCAGGCATATCAAGCATTACTACTGTAGGCTTGCTTTTCTACTTGATACTGTTTATACTGTTTTATCACACACTTTTTGCCTTGAAGTGTCGACGTGGGATCTCGCTAATTCTGCTTTGTCTTGCGTATTCGTTTGCTTTCGATCACTTCGCTATCGGATGTGGAGGTTGAAATCTTCACGTGAACAAAACGTATAACCATTCTACACTACAAGTCTTTCCCACGGCTAGTTTGCCCTTTCGAGTACTGACTGTATCCTGTGATTTCCGATAGTCTCCTAATACTTTATAACTACTGTGGCGGCGATGATAACTATATGATGGTGGAGAAGCGGTAGGAAAATATCCGTCGTGGTACGCCCCTACTGGGATACGTAAATACATTGACTTTATTGTTTCAAGTCTGGTCGAAACGAGGTTAAAATTTTTTTTTCTACGGTATTTTTCTGCTTCACTGTTGTCGAGGACCACCCGAAGGTCTAAATATCACAACGTTGCGTACGAGCCTTGATCTGTACAGGCCATTTAGAAATAAAACCCCACTTAATCCACTTCAGGTATACAGACGCGTAGGAAACGGACGTTCGTCGACTTTATGACTTCTAGATGAGCGACGACTATTATTGGAGGTAACATTAGGAGTTGCAAGTTCCTTCGGAGCTATATATCAATCGATTTAACATAGGCTGGTAGAGTATAAGTGCTGCTGTTAATTTTTCTCTTTTATCACGAACTTGTTCTTCTCCCTTGGAGAGAGGTTAGAGTTTCTAATTTATGCTTCCCGCTTCTGTCATCATTTTTTGACGGAAAGTTTTTTTTTTTTTTTTTTCACTCTATTCGCTCTACTCCGGGAAATGCATTTTAATGTCTTTAAGTTTCTCTTTCACAATCTCTTACCTTGGGACGAATGAAGGATTCTTCAGTATCTGTGGACGGCGTACCGGAGAAAGTTTTGATTTTAAATTTTACTTGATAATAGCGACTAGGCGCTCTGATGAAGTAAATATGACCGCAACGATGTCAGTGGGTTCTCCTTCGTGCCGTGTATTATACCTAAGTACGCGTAACCTCGATTCTTAACCAGTTTTCCCAGGCTGCTGTTGACTAGTGTATGAACCGCGCCTTCGATGTAATGGGTTGAAACTTCTAGCTGCCCAATTACACTCCTATTAAGTACTCAGTGAGGTGTTGCTTAAGCACGGATATGGGTTCTACCGGTAAGGGACGCGTTCTACGGATATCGTAATCTTCGATTCCTCGCTGGCAGCAAATACAGGTTTAAAATCTTGAAAAAACCACTGTACGACGTGGCGCTTTCCGCAACAACAGTACGAGTTGACGGATTTGTACGCTTGTAAGATACTTGCAAAGCGGATAGCGGATGAGGCACGGAAACAATCGAGCTGTTGTTTCGTGCTCTCGGCGCGAATCGACGAATTTAATAGCCGCGATTCCAGTATTACGATTATGAAGTTAGAAGTTCTAGAGTTTTCACCGGGCTACTCGATATTTACGTGATTACTTCCGTAACTACTTATGAAAGCTCTGTCGAACTATCTACAGATTATAAGGTTGCCTGCAGTTTTTGAAGCCGCTCAGTTAGCAGAATCTATCATGGGCCTTAAGTTTCGCGCCAGGCATATGGCATTATTGCCTAAGTTAAGCGTCTCTCGCGGTCGTACCATTCGCGGCGATGTTCTGTATAACCACCTAATGACGGAAAGCTGTGAGATGATTGCGGGTAAAAGGTATCTGCATATTGTGAAATTCGTAGTATCTGCCGGGCTGCCACGTTTTAATCCATTGAGATTTAGATATTCTGTTCCTCGAGATTAATTCCAAAAAAATGCATGCATCTGATAACCCCCTTGTGAGAGACGTGTATCCTTAAGCCTCTTGATGTTTTATAATTATCGATCGTTTCGTGGACGGGTGCTTAGGCCAGTTATAACGATAACAAGACGCAGGCAGAAAAGAGGTGTCTTGCCTCGCACATTCCTGAAGAAGTTGCGAATTTTAATAAATGTTATATGATGGCATTCACTAGACTCATATCTTGTAACGAAGAAAGGTACTTCTGCCAATTACGTACGCCATATAAATCAATGCATAGCCTCGGTAGCTGCTGTGATTCTAATTTCACGCATACGCTAGTCATATCGTGACAGTAGGATCGAGTAGCTATTGAATTGGTAACCGCAGCTTAAGACAGTTAGGAATTACTAGTAATTGATAAATCGCGGCCGCATACAACCTCTTTTTGTACATTTGTTGTGTTATTCTGCGCGGGAATTCTACTGTTAATTTACTCGGGACATTACAGGTGAAAATATAAAAAAAATTTTTTTGTTGTTAATTAAGTGTAGTTTTGAAGGTGCAAATTTCGGCTTCCACCAGCTTCTACAGTCTCGTAACCAGAACCTCCGAATGCTTATACTATAAATCTCAAGTGCACTTGATCAATGAAGCCATCCGTATAATTCCAGTACGAAATCGTGTATTCTTCGTTCGATTCTTCAAGTTAAGCACTTAAGTAATGTGACCTACTAGAGTTTCATTAATCACGGGTTGTGCGCGTAATGGTCCTCGTTAAAAAAAAATTTACCAGCTAGATGTTTGTCTTGCGAGGTGAAACGAGCACTAAATAAGTATATATATATATATAACGAAAAGGGAATGATTTGCTTGATAACTTTAACTACAGAGTAGGAATATACATGATAAACAATGGAGGAACGGGCTTAAAGCAAAGGATTTAAAGGACAACTCCTGACGATCAAAATACATAGTAATGCGGCTGCTGGGTGCACCTGCTTGCTCGAAACCCTGTCCTGTCGATATTAAACAACCCGTCGTCGCTAGTCGCTCTCGATTTAATGATGCCCTGAAGAACCTCGTTCAACCTCGTTCGCAGCGGCTATCAGAAGCTCAAATCGATTAACCGTCTGTAGAGCCATGTGCTGGAGCAAGAGGCACCGTTCCGCTGGCGTACTGGGGGTGATCAGGTGCCGTAGAGTACTGCCTGCTCCTCCGTGATTGTTGTTGCCAGGAGACGCACCCGGATGCGATCCAGGAGCTTGACTGCTGGCCCCGATGTAATCCAAAGGGTGATTGCTGCTTGAATGCGGCCCTCTGGGCCCGCAAGGATATATGATAGCGCTGTTTATCTTTTGAGGTGCTAGAGCTGCTGAACCTGTGTACCGGCGTTCTGATTGCTGGTAGGTTGCATAGAATGTGCTGGGAAGCCATGTTGAGGATTCCCTGGGCGGCTGTTGGTCGTTATGCGTGGTTTGACGATGACTCGGCTGCTGTTCGGGGGAGGAAGATTGGGTGCTTGGGGTGCTGCTAGCTTTGGAAGGAGAGGATGGAGGGGACGGGCAAACTGGAGCTTGGCTTGGGCGGCAACTTGAGCCGACAGTGATGCGGCTTGGGCGGCAACTTGAGCAGGTTGTGGTGCAGTATGTTCAGCCGCCCGTTGCCTGAACACTTCTTTCCATTCGCAACTACAATTCCACCTTCAGGGTAAAGGCAGAACTGTTTCCAGCTGGTAAAAGGCGACGGCTTTCTCTTACTTCGCCTTTACCAGGTTTCACCCACTTCATGTATGTGTAGAACTGTATTAGCTCATGTCCCGCACCTTCCAGTCAGGCCCAAACTGGCATTCACCATCCCGCTGATCCTGACTTCATAGCGCGAACGCTTTTGGCATCCACACTGCCACAAAGTGCCGCTTTCTTCTGGTTTTGGGATCCGGGTCGCAAATTAGCTCAAATTTGGGATTGGTTTTCTCGATTTTTGCGCTACCTTTGTCGCTTTCATCGTCGGCGTCGTTATCGTCAGCATTTTTATCAGTGCCGCCTTTAGTATTCTTGTCCTTCTCGCTTTGTGTCTCATCGGAAGTGGCCGTCGTTGCTGCTTTGCCTTTGCCTTTTTGACCGCCCTTGGTTTTTGCAGCGTTCGGAGAGTGCGCTTTCTCGTTGCTTTCGTCATCTGCATCGCTTCCTTCGTCGTCGCAATCGTTGCCCTTGGTCTTCTTAGGCTGCTGGCTTTGCTCTGTATCCGACGTGGCCGCCGTTGCGGCTTTGCGCTTTCCACCGCCCTTGGTCCTGCGATGTAAGATGTTTCTCGGTCCTAAACCTTTGGCACATCGAAATCGGCCATAGTGCTCACTGTACCCACATTCCCATTGCCCTGAGAATTAGAGATAGCATCAGTAAGTGGCATCGCGGAGACATGAGTGATTTGTAAAGATGGTATACTAGTAGCAAGAAGGACGCTAAGGAGACTCCTAGATAAACTGCAAGGCTTCATGGCGAGGGTAAGTAGATGGAAATGACTGGTAATTCGTTTCTAAGAAAGAACTGAGGAGTGAAGTGGGTTTTTTTTTTTTTTTTTTTTTTTTTTGGCGCGATGGATATAGTAAACACGTGAAGTAGATTGAGAACCAAAGTGCTTTAAAATGGTATGTCGAAGTTGACGCGAATTCGCCGTAAGCGAAGGAGTTTGAAGTTTTCATCTAGACGGCATGGACGGAACTGCTCAAGATATATATAGCATTCTGGTCCAGGTAGCGCTATAGCCTTGTGTATCCTTACATACAGGGCAGAGGATGGGAAGAAGAAGAAGGGTAACTTCGCTTCAATTAAAAAAAGTAAAAACGAATTATTATATCTAATTATATTGGCATGACATATTGCCAGGTTTAGATAACATCCGGAAAATAAAGATGCCTGGGAGTGGCACCATAGCTTCCAATATAAGACCAATTGATCCAGTAGATACTGTGATCCTACGATCCAGATTTGGTCGTGTTTCAAACTCACAGGCCACGATATTTCTAAACACAGGTCAGGCAGTTGAGGCTGGAGTGACATGGCGAGCTATGACGCTAGTAGATTACTTGTACAATTGATCACCTTGAACGCTAAGCGCCTATTACCCGTTTATATCGACACGGGCTACTTTGAGCCCTATAGTGGGGTTCTGGTTATGCATAAATCTCGTATATTATCAGATGCGCCACCGTCTCGCTGGAGTCGACGTTTCTTACATTTTTTCTTTCAAAAAATACCCACAGCCCAATCACAGGCTACAGCCATCCAGGAGATCAAAACTATCGTTTGGAATTGCTAAATCCGAACAAGCTCCGACGACAGATATGCGGCACAGAAAATTGTTTCGTATGAATTTGCGGAAAAATCAAGAGGCTAAAGCAATGGAAATGTCCACTTTTACGTCAAGAGTAAAAGCGAGTAACTGAATGATCAGGAAAACACGTTAAATTTATTATGAAGTAATAATTATTCATCACCGTGGATTATCTTTTATGTACTAATAGTTAGTCGGACAATGTCGGGAAACATTTATCTGGTATAGGCTTGCTTCATGGCCCTCTTGCACCGCCGACTTAAATTCATTAGAGAATCATAAGGGTAGCATAGGGAATTGGAGGAAGCAATGTAATCGAAGTCGAATTATGCAATATATTATTAATAGGTCGAATCATGAACATAAATGACGATATGATCCCCAGCCCCGGGTATCATTGTTGAATAACATTGCATTTCAGGATCGTATGGAGAATTTCTTACACATAGAGCCAAGGGTTTATATACCTCTGCAGCGTTTTACGTCGTCCCGAACTTACGATATCGTCCATATACAGACTAACACGGTCACTTGCCCTTCCTCGGCCCACTTCTAGACATCTCACACGATTCTCTGGCTCAGGTTAAGTGACTTTTGTTGACATATCTCAGCAATAGCCCTTAGACTAAGTCACATCGCTATGATAAGGTTCCTCTCTTATTACCTTTTGATCGTCGTCGCGATGAAGCTGAAGCCACACACTGCGCAAGGGTATGTCATACTCCTCTTTTTCTATTTTGCTTTGTTCTCACTTTAGCAATTTCTCTTTTTTCCTCTTTGTTCTATCTTACTATCATCTTCTTTTTCTCCTGTTCTCTTCATGCTTTCTTGAATCTCGAAATATTTAAATAGTCAGACTACCTTAAATTCGGGAAATCTATAAACTATATTTCTCTTTTCTTATTTCTTTTCGTCCTTCCTGTCTCTATTCCCTGCACGTTAGCTGAATCTACGGGATCAGGGGTGATTAGCGTCTAAGAGCTTCGTATAGCAGAAAGTACCACTCCATCTAAATGCTACCTCTAGCATGCATTTTAGACATCGGTGACCATCGTGCATGTGTTAAGCGCGAGATCCTTACCCGAAAGTAATATATATACAATACAGAACGAAGAGAAACGTCAAATGAACGATTCTTCTCTCAAGGCTTAGTAGCTTTCGTATGCCTCGATCCTTGTTATGCCATCAAGATTGTAGACTTTAACGCACACACTTCAATGTAACTAAGTTGACATAAGATATGTGAAACTTATTGTTTTTCAATTATGAGAATGGTACTGATGCCTGATACTAGCATCATAGCCTTCGACAGAGATATTGATCTTATATCTAGGACGATCCTAAAGTCTCTATAATCGGTAACCGCAAATATTCCAATATTTACGAGCACCTGTTAGGCTATTAAGGTTTGTGAAAGAATGAAAACAAGGTATTCGAATATAACAATAGTCACCTATCATTTATCAATAGTGTTACCCCATTCTTTCATTTATATAATATCCGATTCTAGTTATGATTTGTGCATGAAGATCGCATATTATCGATGTGCCGCAGTCTCGTTGCTAAGGTTGAAGTTGCCTAAGCTTTCTACGCCTTAAAATTCAACTGATACAAATAAAAACTTTTTTTAGTAACTCAGCGCTAAATCTCATAGCCATCCAATCACAGCCATCCAACAACGGGATGAAACCCGCGTCGACGATAAGTCGAGAATTGACCTTCGAGATTCCAGGCGATGAATTCATAAATTGATAAAACTACCCAAGCTGGCTGGCGGTGAAACCTGGTCAAATCTTCTATTAATTTAGAATAGTCCACTCGTAGACCTAAAAAGCATCACGTTTTTGCAATTTCAATTACAGGCAGTTATTAACAAGGATATATATCAATATAGTGTTTGTAATATGGTGAATTCGACACTGGGATGTCTTATATGAAGCGCATGAAGAGGGAGAATAAATATTGCATAGATACTTGACTGGTCGTTGAGAGAACTAACCCTGGCCAGACGGATGCTGCAGTGGCCACTAGGACGCTTCGCAATGCGGACTTGATTTGCCCAAGTTTCAATTCCATGTAGTATTCAATGATAAATTTGATATGAAGGGCGCAAACCAACGGGCGATGTTTGTGCTCCATTGTGATCGTGAAGGCTGCATACGTGGGACTGACACTGCTAGCTAACACCTTGTACCAGTATGAAGCTAGATATTTAAAGAAATTTCTGTCCGCCGTGGGCTTGCTTTATGCCATCTTCCTCTTGCACGGCGGAGCGACTAGTACGTTTACGAGAAGGGTTTGGAGTTATTATGTGGAATTTCAATTGAAGGGCTACTACAATGGAACTTCAGCTTTTTACCCAAACGAACGACGTATATAAGATAACGGTTTACCTTCGCGCGAAGAGTGCCGCCTGTGGGCAACGCCGCATTTCATGTTTATAAGAACAATTTCTTACGTATCCCCTTGCTTTACGGTGTCTTCTGGTACTATATCGTCTTTACGTTAACTTCTTCTATCATCTTTATTCTCCTCCATATTCTTCCTAACCTTCTCACTCCTCTCTTTAATTACCATCCGAATTAAGCATCTTTGCCCCCAGATCCTATCGCACTGGCTATTATCGGTTAGCAAAAGATCCTCGGAGAAGACCAAGTCGCCATGACGAGACTTCGCCACTGCCTTTGGCTTATCATTTTGACGAAGCTGGTACCTCTTGCGCAAGGGTATGTCTTACGCCCCGACGGGAACACTCAATCACGCCGACGTCTGTACATGGTTCGACGACCGATAGCCATGATACGCTACGCAAACTTCAAGCTCGGGGCCGTGGAAAGGGACAGTGAAGCAATCCCAAGCAGGCCACTGGCAAACAGCCGCCACGCAAGGCCTCATCCCCGCAGTCCTCGTCTCAGCGGTCATCACGAAAACAGCCCACGCGAAAAAAGCCCACGCGAAAACAGTCGTCCGCTGAACAGCCGTCCGTTGAGGAATCATCCGCCGAGGAACCATCCGTCGAGAAGCCCCTGGACTTGAAAGCATACGGCTATGTAGTTGTCTGCGAGAAACCCCAGTTCAAACAGTATTGCGAAGCGAAAGAGGATGTACCGGACTCTGGATGTGATTGCCACCACTTTCAACCAAAGCCTGGCAACTCCTTGAGTCGCAGGGCAAGGCCTGTCAATTGCGACAGAGACAAGAATAACGCTGAGGTCCCTAACAATATGACCGGAAGCGGTGGGTTAACGGTAAGCCCTATGATGTTTGCAATTGAAGCGAAGAACTGGGACCAGGTCTGTCGCGAACACTTCGGTAACTGCAAATGCGTAGGCCGAACAGCCCGAAACTTGCAAAGCCTAAATCGCAGAGCGGAAAGCCTCCATCCGACGGCAATATGGACATGTTTCTGGCTGCCGCAGGATTATCCGGACCCGGCAGTCATCCATCCGTACCCGCCGGAACGCAACCTGCTCCCCCCGTTGGTGGCGCTCCGGCCAATTCTGGCACTGTGACACATCAAAACCCTCAGGCCCACACCGCTGCCCGAATGATGGAGGTAGCCTTCATCTTCTAGCAGACACAGCTTCCCAACAGCAACACGGCGAAGGATCGGGACTAAACCTTCTAGCTCATGCAGCGACTGGCCATGAGCACGATGAAGGATCGGGACTCGACATTCTTGCGAATACAGCTATCGGCTAAGCGCATAACGAAGGAGCAGGACTGGACCATCTGGTTAACGCAGCTACTAATCAACAACAAAGTGGAGGAGGGGACCCTGGGTCTAGCGCCGGGCGACGTGCCAGCAGCGCCACAGCTGGTATGCCGGACGCCGGTAACGCCTCGGGAAACTCGTGGAAACAAGTCAATTACCAGGGTACATAGAGAAACCTCCCTTTGTTTGGATTACTGACATTAGTAAAACGCCGTTAGGGTTTAGCTCTCTTGTCCGGAATGAATACCTTGTTTTCGCTGCTCCTGAAGTTATCGGCTAGAAATGGTATATCGCCGCAACCTCAAAACCAACACGGAGAGCTTATAAGCTGGCAAGCGGGACACCACTCTCGTTTGGCGCGGACGTGGGAAAGTTGTATGGAGTTATAATTGCCTTTCATTTCTTCTGCTATCTCGTGTTTTTTTTTTTTTTTTTTTTTTTGATTTTTTGATTTCTTTCTGCTCTTTACTTTCCCTTTGGTCCCCCTGTTTTCTGCTTCTCCTGTACTTCGTTTTACCTGTTCTTTAATTCTCTCAAACTTTTAATATAACACTAAAAAAAAAAAAAAAAAGTCGTTGAATTCTTTTTAGCTTCATCTTCGTTCTCACTTTTGAGCTCCCTCTTCCTCTTATAGTATACGTCTCGCGGTTGTGAGCTCAGATAACGAGATCAGACCACTCAGTGTTGCGTCTCATAGCTATAACAGATGACGCTTGTTGGAACACCGTGAAGAGGGATCGATCTTTGAGTTGATTGATAGACATGATGGGAGGAAAGCTCCCCTATTTATGTACAATAAGGCATATACATGATGTATGGTAATGGTGTTCCTACAACGCTCATTAGGGTGCTGTTCTTAGCTTTTAGACGTGTATTGCGGTCTTACAAATACACTGTATTATAAACAAGTGTTTAGAGTAAATTAGCTCTTAATACCCTATAGAACATTATAGTAAATATGGCGAGCAGGCAAATAGACATCTTGTAAGGTCATTCTGCCCCGAGGGTTTAGTCCTTAGGGAGAAATTTTTTTGCGGGAGGAATCATCAGTAGAACTTTTCATCCCAGCCGATAAAGCTCTCAGAGACCGAACGTGAGATCGAGACCTTTCATTCAGATCATGAAATATTAATCTAGGTCATCGTCTTAAAGATAAAGGAAAAAAAAATTTTTTCCCGCTTTTTCAATAAGGAGAATCTACAAAGGAAAGGAATATATTCGGCTCCACAATCTGAAATGTATTACCTATTCCGCTAGAATATCGCAATACTTTAGAGCTTTGCCAGGCAAGCAATATATTTTATTCACGAATCCGCCTTCATATTTATAGAGATGAAGTAAAATGATAAATTAATGATACTTAAGTCATGACAATTAGTTTATAAATTGAAGTTTTAAGATTGTTATTTTATATTCTGTGAACCACTAGGCTCAGGGCGCCCTAAGGACGCTTGCTAATGTTGACCAATTTTCTGTTGCGTGAAGTCTGGATTGCGAAATAAAAAGGTGAAGCAGTAAAATAATACCTGATAATAGTTGAGACTGTCGGTTACTCTAACTTAAATCGTATAGCGGCGAGATGGCGGTGTATATTGTCTCATCCCGGTACTCCATTCACCCTATATTCCTCCCATGGGTAGAGCATATCGATTCGAACAAGTGTCTTCATTAAATCATCTTCAGGTATCTTTCGAGCTGACTCGCTTCGATTGGCACATCCCCCTGACGAGGCTGTTCGACATCAATGGTCCAAATCTTCGGCTTTCTGTTCGAAAACCTGTGGATCTTGCTCCACCACTCGGAGAACGGGCCGTCCGAACGATGGTCTCCTCAACCTTGATTTTGCGAACGATGTTTCACCGGAAGGGCGCAGCAGCAAGACGGGGAGCCAGATCACAGGCGGAACGCCGTGTTTTTGGTTCAGCAGATCGCGTTGGAGTCGCCCAGGTCGTCTTCAGTGGGTACGCAGAGCCCCAAACCTCGGCGGAAAAAAGTCACCCGCTTCGCGACTTTTCTCTCCTTCCTCCTGCTGACGGAAACCTGCGCGCTAGCGCCCGTCGTGCCGCCTGAAACACAAGCTCCAGCTTCCACCGACGTTTAAGCTCCTGGTCGTCCACAAGGACCTTCCGTTCACCAGGGGCTGAGTTTAAGATGCGCGGAAAAGAATCGGTCGCGCTGTAGTTTCCTGCGGGGGCGAATTTGAGGTCGAGCGAAATGGCTTTTATCCTCCTTTTGCGCTTATTGGGTGGATCGACTCGTCACGAATTTTCCCGCCTTCATCGTACCAGTCGAGCACGCCGACAAGTAAGCTAAAAATAGAGGTTCTCCTGGAGTTTTTGGTTCCCGGAGGTCGCCGACAGTGAGCCGGTCATCGAGGAACGGACAGCCGCGTGACGGTTCCATGGAATCAAATCTTCCGTGGCCGGCGAAATGGAATACTTTGCAAGCGGGCAACCGAGCAAGGACATCGTCCTTCTTTACTGGCCGCGGTAGCTCGGTTGGCCTCGGCCCTAGCGATTCACAAGCGTCTTTCACAATTCCTACTTCCCTTTAGCCGCGTGAAGGTAGAAATGTACTAAAATCGGCGTATCTTGCATTTCCACAAGCAAGAGGTTTCTCCGGCGGTGTTCCCGTTTTGGATCTGCGGCTTGTGGCAACGTCCGTGTAGCAACGCCTTGATGGATGAACTATAGGATGACATAACCCTATCACAAAGCAACGTGTGCATCTTTTCCCGAATTCAGGGCCGTCGCAGCTGCGATAGAAGCTATGCCGACAAATCGTGCTAGAAGATCCTGCTTGTCGGTATGTTGCAATGGGCGCGGACTCCTGTTGGAAGGAGTTTTAAGGCGTCTTCTAACATCATACTTAATCTCTCCCAGTCCAGTTGCCAGATGAAGATTTCTGCTGCTCCCAGAGCCGCCCAGATGCGGATAGATGGGGAGCATTCTTACAATTCGACGCTTCGACAAGGTAGGCAACTGACCGCTGAGATTATCATTTACGATTTGTTCCCGTTCCACTCGAATTTTGGTTAGGAGGCTATTGGCGTTTGTTGCTAAATCAGCCAGGCTAGGAATGTAAGTGTGAAAGGTCCGGGCGCAACGTTCATGTCGACAAGCTGTTCATTCCGTGGTCTGGGTTTTGATTCCGCTGAGCCCGGGATTTAAGATACATCCCGGATTTAGCAAGAAGCCAGCCCGATCAGGACGCACATTAGGTGTAGCATCGAGAGAATTGCCAAGGATTTCGATTGCGCGATCAAGATCTTCAAGCGATCCGGTCGGTGTGTCGTTAGGTGTAGCTTTCAACGCCATTCTCATAAGTTCAGTTGCATGCTCCAGATCGTAGTATATTTGACGATTGGGCAAGTCCGCGCCATTTGAACCTGAACTGTGTCCCAAGGGATGACGCAAAGCGGTTCAATGCGACTGCTCTGCCAGGATGCGTGGAAGGCGTCTCTGCTACCTCTGCTTCAGCAACTCCAACAGCGCCGTTGATATCATCCTCTTGTTTCGTCCTTTCGAATCGATGAATAAGCATACCCGAGAGTATCGACAGCAGAGCCATGGACGAGAATTCTGGATTGAGCTGTTCGCTATGGCCGTGTTGGAGATTTCGATGGACCCGTTAAGGTCCTCCGATGATCCGAGTCGCAAGTATCGTATCATCAGAAATTGAGCAAGGTCGTTTAATAGGACTGCCCGTCCGGCGTAGCTATCAGCCAACACTGCTATAGCGGTATTCATTACCTCAATAGCGCCGTGAGATCGCCCATTAACCTAGTATTTTCAAATCGATTACAAAGGCAGTTTCCACGGTTGACTAAGACTTCGGCTCGAAGAAGTCGGGCTACTGGTTTAGTGACATTTTCCAGGACCTTGACAGCCATTTTGGTGTTTTCGCAAGCGCGATTAAGATCTTCCATTACTTGAGTTCTCAGAAACCGTTTAAGTACCATGTTTCCAAGGTTGCTTAATCTACCCCCTCGATAAAAAGGATCAGCATGCTTGACTGTGTAAGCGCCGCAGCCTTTTCAAGCGCTTCAATGGCGCGGTCAATGTCTCGGATGTCGCCGTTACGCTCGAAGCGTCTGACAAGCATGATTCCAAAGTTGTTGAATGCAAATGCCATCTCGCGTCGTTCTCAGACGGTATTGCCAACGACACATCAAGAATCTCAATAGCACGCTCGAGATCCTTTAGTGAGTCCCTGTGAACAGACCTCCTTTCAAGCCAGAGGGCAAGATTCTCTCTTCGAGCAGACTTATCTATGTGGCCGTCTGGAGTTTCTGCTACAGCTTTTCAGAATACTCAATAGCGCGATTAATGTCATCTATTGCTCCCTTCAATTTGAACCGCTCGCTGAGCCAGATTCCAAGGTTGTTCCACACGGTTCCTCATCTCTAAGTTGATGTCCCACGGCAACTGCGTTTACTTCATAACCCGCTTCAATAGCGTCGCCGAGATCTTTCATCTGCCCACTCAGTTCGTACCGCTTGTAGTAGAGTTTCGCGACATCCCACGCCCAAGCGCCTCTGTCAGGGTGGGGTACGGCACCTAGGGCCGCTATAGAAGCATCAATGACCTTGATAGAACGTTCTAGGTCTTCTGTCTTCTCTGTGCGCTGGAACCGTTGGTGAATTCGGGCTCCCAGATTTCTGAGGACCCCCAAGCGATTCGGGTGGTTAGCGGGCATTACACTCACACATAAATCCATAGCGCTATCGGTCTTCCATCACGCCAGTTCGTCTGAACCTTATACTCAAGCTGTTTCCAAGGTAATTCAATATAGTTGCCGGGCCTGGATAATCGACAGGTGCCACCAACCGCGCCTTCGCGGCAATCTCACGACACGATTGATTTCATTGAGCGAGCTTGTTAGTTCAAATCGTTTACTGAGTAAGATACCGAAATCAAGTAACCCACGGACAAGACAGTCACGGTTCGTCTCCATCTTAATCCCTTGCTCTGCTATTCTAATTTTCTCGTCAAGCTGTCTTAGTTCTTCTCTTGTCGGGCTGCTCTCAAAAAAAAAAAAAAAAAAAAAAAAAAAAACAGGGAGAAATGTTAGCCAAAGAATATAGAGAAGGATGTAGCTGTATGAATCTGAACAAATTAGCAACTTCTGAATCAATATGGAAGTTGTACTTCTCCATCTTTGATATGCTAGGTCTAGGTGACTGCGACTTGCTCAGGCTGCTGCTCACGGGCTGAAATGTAGAGGATGGAATTTCGCTAGGTTCCCTTGTAAAAAATTTTTTTCGTGATATCGAGTTTTCTAAGTATACGGGAATTTTCTTCTTTTTTCGAATTAAAAGTTGCTCCTGCGATTCACGAAGATTAGTCTAGCTTAACACCGTCCTATATGCTTCGCTCTTTACAGATATATACTAATCAAGGATATTTCGAAGATTCAACTTCCCTGAGTACAGATAAATGATCGTTCACAAGGCTGAGGTTAATTACAATGCGTCTCTATATTATTGGCTATCTCCATTTCATCGAATTTGCTGCACGATGATCATTTTCTGACTCCTTTTGCTTTTTGAAAAGCCTCATGCCACAATTTACTAGCTCTCTTCGGTAGACAAAGTAGTGCTTTGCTTAGAGAACCTACGATCCTCTATACGTGTATATGAAAGCGGGCCCAAGGAAGTTGAAAGCTGCCGCGAGATGCTGCATAATAGACAATTCTTGGGCTATCGCTAGATACTGACAACTCTGAGTATATGCCTCCGGAGTTTTGGCTAAGATATCCCACAGCCCTGCTTCATATTCTCACTATTACCCTTTCCTCTTCCCTTTCTTGCTTTCTTTCAAGACCCGATCGATTGATATAATATTATATTTGTCTTGTTGAGAAAACAAGATATTTCTATAGTTTATTTCTTACATATTTTTTTGTTCGACAGCTACATGACCGCTAAATGACTACCTATTCATATATATACTGAAAATTAAATACGAAAATTATTGCACCGCTCTCGTTGTTATGTTAACCATCCTGGGCGTCCATCTGACCGTATTGTTATCACTAATTGCGACACGATCCGAGTTGCGTAAGTGATGATAGAGGCTTCCAAGCAAGTATGTAATACTTTCTTATGAATCGTCGCTACGGAGGTGAGGAAAGCTTCCGCCCTCGTCCATCCCCTCAAGCCCGAAGTGCGAGAAAGTACGGTCAATAGAAATGAAAGCCTTGAACTTGTCAATTACGCATGCCGGCTGGGGGCGGATGCTCTGAGGTATAGTCATTGCTTACCTGCGGGGTACTTTTTGGCTTCTAACGCAGCCTCGCCGAGAGCGGCGGCAGCACCTCACGCTCTACCCGGAAATTTAAACTCCGCTACGGCCCCTTGAATGCGCAAAATGCTCTGATTTATAGCTACGGTTAGAATTCGTAGCAGCCGGGGAATACCATTATGATATATAAGTTGGACGAAGATTTGAATAGATTCCTTGGGAGAAAAAAAAAAAAAAAAAAAAAAAGGCAGTCGAGCGAGAACGATGTATTTGGATGAGAAATGCAGGTGCTCAATGGTAGTAGCAAGGCTGAGATGATAAGATGTCGAAACCGTCATTCCTGACAAACGAGGCTGCGTATCAAATTTCCGTTATATAATGTTCATTCAGCCTCGAAATTAAACTCTCAAAAATTATAGCAATATAGCCATAGGCCACAACATCGAGGAAGCCCGCGAAAATGGAGATTGCATCTCTGGTCATTGGTACTGTAGACTTCAGCTTCGGTTTGTTCGAGATCGCAATTTCCGCATTCCAAGTTTACACTAGAGCTTCAAATTTCGGAAAGGATGCCGGTATTGTTCAGGCGCAGTTACTCATACAAGAGCAGCTGCTCCGACGTTGGGGCGATGGGCTTGGCTTGACTGGTAGCAGCGAGGATATTGACGAGAGATTACAGACCGAGACCGACCTCTTCGCCGCAGTTGTAGCGGCCCTGAGCTCCATTAAAACATCCTGCTTAATGTAGACACGCTCAAGAAACGTTACGGCGTCGAAGGAATCGATGACGTCGCGAGTGAGGGAACTTTGGAGCAGTTGCGATCACTGAATTTAGTGGAGGGGCTAGTGCTTATCCGCGAGCATACAAAACGCGGTGAGGATGCGCAGGCATCACAAAAAGCGATTTCGCTACTGAGAAAGCTCCGATGGTCCGTTACAGACAAGAAGAAATTCGGACACTTGATCGCCCAGCTTTCAATTTTCGTAAAAGGACTGTATAGTCTTATTTCTCCCACGGACGCGAAGACGATAGCAAGATGCGTTGCAGGGGAACTCCTGCGAACAACGAACTTAAAGCGGGTGCGTGAAATCCGCCTGGCGGCCCCGGAAAGCGGGCTAGGAAGCGACATTGCCGCACTAGCAGCGAGAAGAATGCGCTCCATTATCTCATCGCAGGATCCCTATAAAATACCGAACATGTCTATAGACGGCGGCCTTGAGAATTTTAAAGCGCTGCAGTCTCCGCCAGGTTCACGATTAGCCGTGGGTAGATATTGCGGGGCTAACGAGACTGTAGAAAAGTCAGTAGTTGTTGAATGGAAATCAGTCGAACCTGCTGTTACAGGGAGAGAGAAAGCTCTACTAGAGCTACGCATGAACAAACTGGCCTATTTCCTTCATCAAGAGAAGCAGGACAAGGGATTTACATCTCTTCATTGCATTGGAGCAACAGGGGCAATAACCTCCGCCGACGAGTTGAAATACGGCCTTGTATTTGAGCTCCCTGGCCACACGGAGCCCGAAAGCCCCCTGTTTCTCTTTATGACGTTCTGCCTGAGGACAACGAAGATGACGATAATGAGTATCCAGAGTTGGATTTGGGTGATAAATTCCGCCTCGCGCAGATGCTATCAGAGACACTGCACGCCGTCCACGTCAGCAACTGGCTACACAAGTCCATCCAAAGCGCAAACGTTGTTTTTTTCCCGGAAAGAAGTGGTACTTTTTTCTCCGCAAATGCAACATACCTCACAGGCTACGAACTCGCTCGGCCAGGCGGCCGGCGAGACCCTACGGAGCGAGCCGGCAGCAAGACAAACTTCGATGTATACCGCCACCCTGCATACGCAGATGGTAAAGCAAAGTACTGTCGCCTCTTTGATATCTACAGCCTCGGAGTTGTACTGCTCGAAATAGGTCTCTGGCGGAGGTTGGAGACCGAAGTCGAAGAGGATCAGTCCCCGAGAACGTAAGAAAAATGTTCGTTCGAGCATGTAAGAATGAGCTTGGTCCCGCGATGGGTGTTCTATACAGAGAAGCCGTAAGATGCTGCTTGGAGGGTGATTTTGGGGTGGATGGACTAACGGTAGACAAAACGGCTGAACCAGATTGGAGCTCCATGGAGCCTGAGGAAATCGCCGCACTTGAAGCATGGGATGAACAGGTCAATGGAGATCTGGCGGAGTCATTCTACCTCAGGGTTGTGAGCCCTTTGGGGAGACTCTTCGTGGGATAAACTATTCAATTTGCTTTTCGAGATTTCGGCCTTTTAAACTTCTAAAACACAAGTTACAGCTCAGATTAAAGTTTTATTCTTTCTAGATCATATAAAACTGATTTCTTTAAACTAAAGCGGAGATTTGTTTCTTTCTTACGACATAGCTACACACAAATTGCAAATATTCATATTTACATATTTTCCAATAAAACTGGAGCGTATTACCCATATCATGTACCAATTGACCAATATTTTCTTAGAATAATTATATGCTGGACCAAAATTTTTTGCTGGGCAGTTAGTATATGGATTAGCCTTTATCCGTGGTTATATGCTTAATTGTACCGAGGACATGGGCTATTGGTTTTCCGTTCTGAAACCGAGTTTTGTGAACCCCATACTCGAAATATCCTGCCGTGACGGCAAGACTTGACGTTTAAAGGATAGTAGCGGGCTTCCCTTCGCGATAGACTCTAGTAACGAGCGCGTATCGAGTATGTCTTGTGTGACCTTCGATACTTCTACATTCGTATTTCCGGTTTCCTCAAGCTTCCCACGTCTAAGGACCTCTTCCGCGCTTAACCTCGCCAAGTCTATGGCAGTTCGACCCTTGAAGTCCTTAGCATTTAGGTCTGCTCCCGCTTCCAAAAGACGCTTGGTGGCGTAATAGACGCCGTACATCGCGGCGTGGTGAAGCGGTGTCTGCCCGCCAGCAGCCCAGCCGAGAGTGACGGCAGTATCGCCCGCTTCCCCTGGAAATTCAAAATTTGCCGAGGTCCTAGCATTCACCAGCTCTGACTTGGAAAAGGCAGAAAGAAGGACTTCAAGTTTCATCTCAGCTGTGGCGGGGTCTTCCCGGTTTACTTGCCTCGATGCGGCGACGTGCAGCGCTGTAAGCCCGGTCTCGAGATCTACTACAAACCCAGGCTGGACTTTGTCGATGTAGAATCTTAAACTGGCGACCGAGTACCAATCGCCTGATAGTATCAGCATGTAGAAGAAGTTCAGTTTTCGGTTTTCGCGCTTGGCGCCTCCGTTGCCGCGCCGCAGCTGCGGAGGTACTCCGCGATCTCGAGATTCCCTAAGGTAACGGCTATTTCAAAGGCTGTACAGGGAAGTCTTCGCCGAAGTCGTTGGTGCGGTTCAGAACGCTGAGATCGCGGATGTTTAGTAACTTTATACACGCTAATCCGTATTTCTCATTCTGTCTAGCTGCTAAAGAATGGAGCAGCGTTGAACCATTTCTGGTACAGTGTACGTCTGCGCCATTTGAAACTAAAACCTGGATGGAGTCCAATCTGCCTGAAGCAATTGCAGAATGCAGTGGCCGATGTAGCCACTATCATCAGCCATATTAATGTATGCCTTGAAGCTTGGAAAGGTCCTCAAAATCATCTCTAAAAAGCTGCGGTCGCATACCGCGGCGGCTAGGTGTATAATATTCGTGCCGTCGGAATCTATCCGAGAAGGATCGGAGCCGTAGTCTATGAGCAACGTTATTGTCTTGATAGCTTCATCGCCAGTACGTTGCCCGTGGGCGACGAGTCGATTATACTCCTGGGAACAACCTATAGCTGAAGCGAGTAAGGATCTCCCATCTTCATACCTATTAATTCGTTCCTTAGTTACTTCGTTTGATTCAAGAAGAAACTCTAAGATCTGTGACTTATGATAACGCGTGGCGAAAGAAATGACGCTTTCGTCCAGCATTTGCTAAATGGATTAGCACCGAGGTTTATCAACGCTTTGACCGCCGAGGCTTTGTTCGCCCAAACCGCCCAGGCTAGTGCGGTTCCCTCCGGTATATCGATGATGAAGGTGTCCTCGTACTCCATTTCAATCACCAAGCAAGAAGCCTCGATGTCCACGTTGCACTCGATCAGAGCCCTTGCTATTCGCTCAACGTCATCATTTTTGAATGCGATGAGCCAATGTAATGGGGTCTCGGCTGATTGTGCGTAATTGATCTCGCAGCCAGCGTTTAATAAAAGTTCAGCAATTGAAGCGTTCCCAGCTCGACATGCACATAGAAGAGCATCTTCGCCATACCGATTCTGCACGTTGATATCGACGCCGCGCTCTACCATCGTTCTTACGGCTTCCACACAATTAGTCGACGCCGTACGTGCAAAATTGATTGTAAATGGTCATTGACCGCTTTTCGGTCAATTTTCTCAACACTCCATTCGTTCGCCTTCTTAGTGAGCCAGGCATGAGTTGGATAATATGGCGATGGTGCCTTCGAGTCACACGTTGCTAGGCAGAATTTCCGACGCCAGCGATTCATGGCTTCGGCCGCTTCGGCATGATCAAGTTGTTTGAGGAAGTCGAGCAACTGAAATTCCCAGCAGCAACTGCCGAAGAAAGCCACCCCCCAGATGCTTCTGGGAGAAGTAAGTGTCGGTTACCCTCTTCAAAAACCAAAGCAATTCGCGGTGCCTCCGCCTTAGCTTTGCGGTGACCCAGGTCTGCCGCCTGAATTAGCAATCTGAATCCCTCGCCGTAGTCGGGAAGAACGCCGAAGCCGTTGACGTAGCACTGCGCGAGCTGGTAAAGCGCTGCCGCTAAATTTCCGAGAGCATTAGACGTATTGGAGCGTTGGTGAGAATGAATCCACTTCTGCAGTGAGCTAAACAGTCGCTCTTTGATAATGTAGGATTCCTCGCTATTGATAGTCTCGTAGAATATTTCGAACTTAATATATAGCAAGGATTAATATCGGGGACATATTAGTCTATATTTTCATCGTAGAATTGGACCTTCAAGTCTCCATAACTCACATCTTCGAATGGCGCCACCAACGGAACTGTTTCTATTCGCATATCATCATCCTCAGCCCCAACTTGAGGTTTCCACATCCGAGATCACGCTGGCAGCCTCATTATCTTTTGTATTTCCATTTGCTTCAGCTTCTATCCCTAATGTTAACTCTTCCTCGTTGTCAAGAATTTCTTCTTCCTTTGAAGAGTCAGGAACCAGACTAGCAATGCGGAACATAACAACCGACATATCCCATCTGTCTTCGGGTTTTTACAGAGAGCATGCGTCAGTAATTCATTTATTTGGCCTATTACGATGCCGAATGAGTTCTCCGAGTCGGCAATGACAACCCCGCTTGGCATTTCCTTTGATGCTAAATCTTTCACCGCTAAGGATGAAACCTGGTCGCTCGCTTTCGTTTCCTCGAAGGCCGCCAGTCGATTATCTCGTCCGGGCTTGCTGCTATCTACTAAGTCTTCAAGAAAACTACTAGGCGATAACATTCGCCAAAGCAACATGGCTAGGGAGTAGACGTCGACCTTGTAAATGTCTAATCCTCTCAGTGGTGAACTCCATTCTGGTGCATTCCATGGCCGGGTACCGGCGACCCCATGCCTCAGGTAAGTATCGGCGGACACTCCCAATACTGCCGACCCGAAATCGGATATCTTAGCAATGGAGCCCCAAGGGCTTGATTGAGCAGAGCAGATGAGGATATTTTCTGTCTTGATATCACAGTGCACTACTCCGCACTTATGCAGAAATTCCAGTCCCTTTGTTACCTCATAGCAGTAGATCAACCTGATAGGAAAAGATTCTTCGAAGCCTTCTTGAAGAACAGCAGTTAATGTGCAATCCGCTGCCTCTAAGACCAGAACGGGCCAGGGAGACCAAGAGCCATCCTCTTCAGGCTCAAAGTCGAAGGTTAAGCCTAAAAAGTCAATAATATTCTCGTTCTTTCTCACTTGTTTATTGATGAAGACCTGGAGTTCCGCCATGATCGGAGTGTATCGAAGGCTGTTGTCCTTATCACCCTTTCCTAGGGTTCCCCTTGTTCTCTTTAGGACGAACTTGTCGGTTTCGGCCTTCCACATCTTTTCCGGAAGAGCGGACATGTCTTCTGCCGCGCGATCGTCGTTAAAGACTAGGAATGAGCCCCCGAAGCTCGCAGCTCGTACGCATTTCGGGCCGTTGCGCGCTTGGAAAGAGTATCGGTATATCTTCGTCCGCTATTAGGAAGAACAGGTTTGAGAAAATCGTAACTGGGGTCGGGTGGTCTGGGACTGCCTCTTTCGCTGGGGGTTTATGTTCCTGCTCGGGTTCATCGCGGTTTCCTCCGATACGACGCCGTTTGCGACGGAGGTTCTTGACTGGCAGATCATCATCTTCCATCGTTGTACGATGGCGATACTTCAATAGTTTTAGTAGCAGGGCCTCAACTGTGTATGAAATTCTGAAATTAAGTTTTAGAAATATGGAATATATGAAGCTTCGTATCTTGTGAAATGTAAGCCTTCTTTTTTGACTGGTGAGACCACCTCTCTCAAAATGTAATAGTACACAAGGCTGAGGGCTGAATGGATTGGCTGGCAAGAGAGAACCTCTCCCACCTCCCAGATGCACGAAGTAAATCTAGAATGCCAACGCCGTTCTACCCATCCACCGATTTTCACATACTCTCTTTTGTAAGTTACTGATTTCTAAATCGAGACTCGGTCTAACTATATCCCACAAAGAAACTCAAGCGTTTTCAATCACGACGGACTGTTTGAATAAAAGGTGCATGCAACGAATTAACCGCGTCAACATAGGTTGCTGCAGCCCTTCGCCACACTCAAACTCCGAAGAGCCGTTGCAAGCCAGAAAGGACTTTTTTCAAGGCTAGTGCCTCATAGGAGATTCATTTTATGCAATTAACGACGTCAATCATTTCACTTTTGTGAACAAGACTCCGTAATATTTGAAGGGCCACTGAAGTATAACTGTAGTGCTATGCTATAATGAATGAGTGAAATAAACAAATGAAACCTACCAAAGATATAACGCCGTGGTTATGGTGACCAACGTCTTTAGCAAATACCGGTTCTGAAAAGAAAAGATAATGGCATCAAGTGGGAATGTTTATTATGGAGAACAAGCTCTTGCTACAATATTTCCCTCATGGCGCCCTCAAGCTATTTTTCCGGAGCTGGAAGCTCTATCCCTTCATTCTCGCAGAAAGTTTTGATGAACTTCGCCATCTGTTATTAATCCAGTTAGCGGTATTCTCGCTTCGCTAAACGAGAGAAAACAAAGTTTACCTTCTGATCGGCGCCAGCTCTATCGCCAACTTCCCTTCCGAATCCTTCTATCCGCGCGCAGCACCCCTCCTCAGCAGCTCCGCCGCAGCATCGCCGTTCCCTCCGCGATAGCGTGATGCAGCGCCGTCTGTCCGTCTATATCCGTCGCTCCAGCGGGCTCTATTGTCAAGCAGCAGTTTATCACACTGCCGACCCTACGGCAGCGGCTCGGTGTAGCGTAGCTGCTTCGCTTATCGCGAATACGCGTCGATGCGTGACGCTCTGATACGAGGAGTCGGCGACGTCTACGTGCTCTTTTGCGGTGACGTATTGTAGTGAGGTCTACTGTGAGGTTAGCACGTGTTGTAGGGTATAGTGGGGATTTTACTGGGGCTTTTTACTTGTCCGCCGCTGTCTGGGTAAAGATGATTGTAAGCCAAAAAGAACTCTGAAGCGCTGAGATATCTCATAAAATAAGTACAATATGGTGCCATAGAGTAAGAATTCATTCACTGACTCTTCAAGTTGACATCCGCTCCCTCTTCGCCAAGCTTTCCACGAGCTTCTCGTCGCCGATGCTAGCCGCAATCATGAGGCAGCTCACCCGCTCCATCGAGCTCGTCAACGACCTCCTCTGGATCCTTAGCCCGGCGCAGCAGCGCGTCCAAGATTTCTGCGTGTCCGTTCACGGTGGCCCAGTGCTGTGGTAGTCGGCCGTCGTCATCGCGCTTCAGTATTGCCGCGGCTGGTTTCGGATCGGAGTTTAGCAGCGATTCGACCTGGAAAAGGTTGCCAGCTGCGGCAGCGGTGTGGAGGGAAATTTCGGTTCTTCGTTTTCTTTCGGCGCCATCGTGGTTCGTTATCGTTTCAGAACAGGAGTCTCGTGAGAGTGTAGGGGTGTTGATGTGGTAAGGTTGAGGTTAAGAGCTGTTGGGGTGCGGTTTAAATTTTTGAGCTTGCGAGCTTAATCTTTGGCGCTTATATATGAGTGCGTGCTGGGCGTGTTATTGGGCCATAACTTTATTTTGACCTCAACCGGACGCTCCGATCACCCTCAAGGTTCTTTGAATCCTTTGATTCTGTGATATATCATATATACTACTTAGGTATGACCATAAATAGGCTTGGATATATCTCCATAATCTTGCTAGATGTGAGCTCAGTATATACCGTTTTTACGAAAGATTATCGCGCTATTCTGATTATCTACGATCAATTTTGTGTAAACCCTAGCAGGGCTTCAAACTGAAAATACTGCGAATTCAAGGTCTACCATAAGCTCGCTCTTGATTCATATACTCACTCTCGTGTGTTATTTGAATATATTCTTATGATTGATGGACCTAAGGTAATTTAGAGCAGCTCAGGCTATTGTATCCACCAATACAATGTTTTTATAACTTTGACGTCGACTTGTATACGCGTAATCTATAGCTCTAGCTTATGATATATATAGCGCACACGGGAGCATAATCCTTTACTATAAATACATGGCTCTGCTGAGCTAATCAATATCTAATGCCTATTTAACATATCAGTCCACTTTCATTAAATGTAATGGCGCAATACTGCCATCCCTAGATTTTTGTCATTGATCGTAGAATCACTGAACCTTTTAAAAGTATATATAGAACTCTAGTATCATCTGACTCTGCTTCCGTCCTCCTTAATCGCAAGTATGCCTTAAGCGAAACAAAACATGAAAAATCATATCGAATCAGTTGGGTCGTTATCGCCGGTTTCTTCTTTTTTTTGCTTATGTAAAGTTAAGGGGTGATCGTGATATCATCTTATTATATTCCCATCAAGGAGTTTGAGTGAGTTGTGGAATCGATGTCTTCTGATGCTGAAAACCATCTTAGCTTAAGCTTGTAAGTAAACCCAAAAAATACAGCTAAGTACTATAGTCTTAATTAAAGCAATTTTGAAGCCATTTTCTAAGCTCTCAATTAATGACATGGCAAATTCATACAGTTTAAAGGCACCATTTGTTTCAGGTCAGTCATGATATTTCAAAGATATCGACCTATCGAGTATTGTCCACTGTTATTAATGACACTGAATACAGTACGAAGTATCAGTCTGATATAAACATAAATTCCGAACACGTGGTACATGAAAGCAGAAACGATAGAGGAAAGAAATAATGCAAATTGCTACATTAGTCAATAACTAATACATAATCGTCATGTTCGAAGGAATTCTTCCATCTTATAAACACAAATCATGTAAGATACGATTCAGAATTCCCGCGTAGCATGATGTCCATTTTTCGTAGCTAATTCCATTGCTCTCCGATACTGGCGTCTTCGGATTGGTCAAGCTTTGCTCCCGAGTTAATAAGGAATTGAACCATATCGATTCTTCCGTGTTCTGCCGCTCCTTCCAAGCCATTCGACCATGCATTCTGCAGCTGCAGCATTGACATCGGCACGGTTACTCAAAAGTGTGTGAGCAATCCCGAGAAACCTCCGATAGAGCAAACTGCCAGCCAGTGCGCCGTTATTCCTCAGTGGCAGCATTCACATCCGCTCCGTGTTCGAGCAGGGCATCGAGAATCTCCCTATTTCACGTCGCGCTGCTATTGTAAGCAGTATGGGGTACTGCGTGGGCGATGGCATCCGGGTTGCTCGGTATTTAAGAAGAAGTCGAATAATGTCAAACTTCCTCTTGGCTGCTTGCTATAGGCGCCCCGCATTTTCGTATGGTTGAAGCCAAGTCTGATTGGCGCCTTTCTCGAGGAGCGCCTTTAGAACAACATTCTACCTTCAAATTTGCGTCCACATGCCATTGCATGTTGTAGCGCGAGAATTCGAACTTGGTCTTTGAACTAAAGTCCCAATTTGGATTGGCCCCGCCCCTAGGAGAAGTTGTACTTTTCTACCTTTATTTGTATTCGACATCAAGCGGGCCCTCTGATTGCCTTGGACACGCTTTTCCCGGAAAAATACAGTCCGGATTTGCACCAGCGCTC
>AZLU01000283.1:0-47558 GCA_002224055.1 Pezizomycotina sp. ARF18 | reverse complement strand
AAATAATCTACATATTTATTTATTTTTTATTATAAAAAAGTCTTGCGGAATTCGCGTCGCGCTCTGGACGGGTTAGTCGCGCGGCGGGCTAATAAAAGTGGCACCGGGAACCCCGCGGGCCAATAAGAGGGTCACAAATCCGTCCCGTCTGGCGCGAGATCGAACACTATTTAGTATAGATAATAATCGACGAATTAGCTACTAAAGTTCTTTATATTTTATCGCTTATATTCGATAATATATTAATTATAATAGCTATATCTCTATACCGTAAAGTTAAAAAAAACTTATAGATCAATTTAATACGAAGGATATAAATCCTTAAGTATTTTCTTAAATACGCGTTTTATTAAAAATTATTAAAAACGTTCTATTTAAATTAACTAATATTATTATATTAAGAAGTACTTTCTAAATAGATTAAGCTTAGACTTAATCTTATTTTTATTCCTTTATTTAAATAAACTTATAAGACCTTAGATATACTAGCTAAGCCTTTAGATCTAAAATAGCTAAAATCTATTATAGACTAATAGCTAAAATAAATTATATTTTAATTAATACTTATCTAAAATCCTTATTCGCTTATATAAAGTACTCGACCTATAATAAAGTTCCTACTATTAATTATATAAAAATAGTTAAAAAATCTAGCGATTCTTTAGTAAAACTTAATATTTAGAAACTTAAATATAAGACTAAACTAAAATATTTTAAATATAGACCGCCTTTAATACATACTTTAATAGTTTACTAGAAAATTATAAAGATAATACTTCGTTTTATAACTATATAATTATATATAATAATAATATTATCTACTAAAAATCTCAAAATAAATAAAGTAGCTCTTTTAATTTATAAGACTAAGTTATACGCTAATATTAAATTCTATAAAAAATTATAATAGTTTTATAACTTTAATAAAATATAATTAATATCGCTAGATAACGCTATTCCTATTATATAGATTATAACGAAAATAAACTATAATTAATAAAGACTCAAGATATTATAAATATACCTAATATATTTTATTTAAGAGAAAGTATCTTATAAGATAATTTAAAATAAAAAAATTTACTATATTACGTTCCTCTAAATAGAACTATACTAATTTTCTTACTAAGCTATATAATAGAGTAAAGCTAGAAAAAACTTTAAGATTTATTAGATTTTAATCTTAAAAACTAGAGGCCCTATATCTTAGTAGAAAAATACTTAATCTATATATATTCTTTAATCTAATAACGTCATACGTTAACGATAAAGACGATATTAAGAAATTATTAAAAATAATATTTATATTATTAATAATATCGATAAACTATATATTATTTTATAGGTATAAGCCTTCTCTTATCGCATTTAGACATAATTCCGTTAGGTTTAAGCTTTTCCTATAATATTATACTAACTTATAAAGTATATAGATATATATATATATTTATAAATAAATTATAAAAAAAAAAAAAAAAAAATTTAAGTTTAATAAGGTATAACTCTCTAGTTTAGGCCTATCCTATTAAAAGTATTTAAGCTAATATCTATCTTTAGAATATAATTACTCTAGGAAGAAACGGAATTATAAATAAATAAAACCATAAAAGATATACTATATTTTTAACTAATATATTATATAATCTTATAATAATAAGTAAGGGTACCTTAATTACTAGGTATTTATAACGATAAATTGGGAAGGTATTACTAGGTTTTTAATAAAGGAATTATTATATATTAAAGAATAGAAAGAAGATAAAAAAAATACTATATTTTTTATATATTATAGAGAAGCTTAGTTTAAAATATCTTTATTTTTTTATACTCTAACGCACTTACTTATTATCATAAGTAAGGGTAACGGAGGTATAGAGCCTAGGGTTAACTATTTCCTATTTAGATTAGCGTAGATAAGACTAGTTATACATAATATATAAATTTTTTATATACTCCCTATAACTTAGATATCTATCATTATTAATAAATAACAATTAACTAATGCGTAGCCTCTTGCAAATAATAATATCTGGGACTTGGGACCAGTATTTCGTCTCTAACCATTATCCCGCTAAAAATGACGTGAAGAGTTTTTTTATTTGTTCTATATATTCTTTTCCCCTTTTTTTTTCTTTTTTGGATAAGGAGATCTCCCAAAAGTCCACTTGATAATTTATTTTATTTTCATTTTATTTTATTATTTCAAGTGTTTTTCCTTTGTTTAATCAAGTATTTTTATCTTATTTTACTTACTAACTATTGCGACTAAAATCTGCTAAGCGTTATTTCTTTTTTTTCTTCGACCCTATATAAGTTGCAGGGCTATTTCTTTTTTGGTGCAATCTTGCTGTGGAAACCGCGCGGGAGGATCTCGAACACTGACTGTCAACTGAACAGTGAACACTGGACCCTTCTTCCCCCAGGGTCTACTTAGCGATAAGCAGTATATCTGGTATAACAAGCTATTTCAAAAAGGAAAAAAAGAAAAAGAAAAATACCGGCCTTAACTAGGTAACTGAATACTTAAGTACTTAACTACCTAGGTTACCTGTAGTATTTATCTTTCGAAAGATAAATGTTTTGCTCAGGGTAAGGAGCTGCTTTTTCACATCCCCTTCCTTACTTTTAAAGACGTTTCCCTTGCTGTCCATTTTTATTTTTATTTTTATTTTTATTTTTATTTTTATTTTTATTTTTATTTTTATTTTTATTTTTATTTTATTTTTATTTTTATTTTATTTTATTTTTATTTTTATTTTTATTTTATTTTTATTTTTATTTTTGGCCTGTCACTGTGCTTAGTATGTATTTCTCCTTTTTTTTTCTTTTTTTTCTTCTTCTTTTCCTTTTCTATTTCTACTTCTATTTTATACTTATTTCTCCTTCCCTCTCGTCCAATCTCCTCTCATACCCCCCACCTCTAATTTTAAAAGAAAATAACACTTTACTTTACTTACTTATTACTATTGAAATTAGTTAAGTCCAATACCGGTAGCAAGTGCCCTTTCACCTCTTGAGGAAAAGGCCTCTTAAGATACTGCTCTACCTTTTTTTTTTTTCTTTTTTTTTTTTTGCCCTTCTTCTCCTACTGCCCGCTTTTTCGTGATTATTATTATTAGTATTCTTTGTTGTTTCCTACTTCCATTTCCCCCTCCTTTCTTCTTCTGTGTCTCTATTTATTAGTCCTCTTATATAATTATAAGAAAGGAAGAGAAGAACAGCAAAAAAGCTGAAGAAGAGATTCTCAATACAAGTCTGACTCCGGGTACTCGTCGACCACCCACTTCCACTCTCGAAACTAACAAATTTTAAAATACAGGAGGCCGACAAATTGCAGGGACTGGCTGTTTTTAAGCGCTTTTCTTCCAACCGTCAAGAGGAACATCGATCCCTTTTTTTTTTTTTTTTTTTTAAAAAATAAAATAAATAAAATAAAATAAATAAAATAAAATAAATAAAATAAATAAAAAAAAATAAATAAAATAAAATAAATAAAATAAATAAAATAAAATAAAATAAAATAAAATAAAATAAAATAAAACAAATAATAAACAAACAAAACAAACCAACAGAATAGAATAGAATAAAAACTAGCGACGCCGCGGGAGACTATTGTTTAATGATTATTGAGGAACGGCTGATCGGGTAACTTGACTCTGCACGAAACAAAAAGCCTATGCTGTCCACTCTTCTCTTTAGTCACGCCGTTCTTTTTCTACGACGCCTTGCTTCCTAAGGGCCTACGAAAAGGAAGCATTGCTCAAAACACGTCTGGAAATCTCCTTGCGTACGACCCGATCTATTTTAGCTCCTCTGCTCTCCTTCTCTCTGTTTACTCTTTTTATTTATTTATTTATTTATTATTTATCTTTCTTTCTCAACATTCATCCTCGACTCTCCTCCCCTTTCTTCCTTTTAAGATTATAGTAACTTCATAAGATAGATACCTCCCTTCTTTAATCTTCACTGCCGCCTTCTTATCGCGCTGAGAACGGCCCTCCTTTCCCTTTTTTCTTTTCCTTCGCGTAGTCTGATCAGGTAATACACACGAGTAACTATAGGATCACCGACATTCACTTATGTCTAACCAGGGTCGGCCCTTCACGGACGTCGTCCAGTGGAAGGTCGCTATTTTCGCGAGGAAGGAAACACTGCCCTCTTCGTTTACTACGGGACCTCCGAATTCGTCCCAGTCACCTCCTCCCCCCACCTGTACCTTATAAAGGTCAATCAGACAATGGCTACCCTCGAAGTAATAGTCCTACGACAGCTTCGCCGATCTTCAGTGCGAAACATCACAACGATACCGTACGAACCGCCATAGATGGTACCCATCTCGCTCGAGTGATCACAGATGTCGAGAAGGGCCTGGCGATATAAGAAGCATTCAGAGCAATCTTCGTCACGTGGCGGAGATGGAGATGATTATATCGGCATGGGTACGCCTATCAAGATCCGTACTACACTGGCCAAATATCCATCCTTCTGGGCCGAGGGCGCCCTCATCTGTCCGGTGGTTCATCCATGCAACGATAGCTGCCGGTCCTGTGCTCAACATCCTTCCGCTTTCGGGCCACGAATTCCCCGAGCAATTCCATATCTTCCATAGCTCATCCTTTGGTGGACCGACGTTGACAACCCCAGGAGCTCCACAGATCACACCAGTGTTCATCAGCTCGGGCTCCACTCACAGGAATAGCTTTTTTTCGAGCATCGAAGACCTTCCGAAACCGGGAAGTTTCAACTTGAGCGCGATAAGGGTAACAGCGGTGCGGCAACAATGCCTAACAGCGGTGGCGCAGACCTCATCGATGCCACCACCGCCCGCCGTAACACCATACGACAAGCATCACCACCATCACCATCACAACACGACAAGCATGATGCATCAGCCGCCAAAGAGTTCAAGCTGGAAAAGCCGAAGGATGAGCGTGTTATCGAGCGGATGTTTATCGAGCTAATGAATCTTCGGGATTTCAAGAATTTGCCAGAGCAGGCGAAACGTCAAATGCAGGCATACCCGGCGTCAAAGAAATGGACATTGATCTTTCAGGACCGATTGGCAGAGTTTCAAGCCGAACAGCGGAAAAAAGCGGCCCGGGAAAAAGCTAATAGTATGCTCTCAGTGCGACTGGACAAATAGGTATTACTGCAGCTGGGTTGGCGGCGTACGGTGGCAGGACGTGGATGAGCAGAGCCCCCAGTGGTTTGTTCGTAAGCTCTACAGCGATGGTCAAGGAGGTCCTCCGATCACAAGCCAAGAATTGGGGAGTCTTGCTGTTAGTCTCCGGACTCAGCCGCTACTGTAAGTTCCCAATCCCTTTCTTTTTCTTCCTTCCTTTTTTTTTCCAAGAATAAAAATTTTATATTATTATAAAACTCTTGTCACCCCAAAGCTTTCTCCCTAAAAAGAGGTGTTTCCTCTAATAACTTTAACATTTCGTGCATTTTCTTTGTTCTTCTTCCGCGATCCTTTGATATATCCCTTTGTTGTAGCTGAGGTTCGGCCCTTTTTTTTTTTTCTTTTTTTTTTGGTGGTGTGGGTGATAGCTTATGCAAAGTGCTTGACTTTTTCTCCTTGTGGGGTGATTGGGGAAAATTTTTTTTAAATTGTGCCATGTTTTCTTTTTCTTTATGTGCGTCGACCACGACATCGCACATATCCCCTTTCCTCCGCATACCGCTTCCCTTTTGAAAGAAAAGAAAATAAGGAGAAAAAGATCTTATTTTCTTTTCTCCTCCAGTACCATGAAAGGGATAAACCCTCAGTGCACCTGCCAATCATGTCGATAGTTTCGATAGTTCCTTGTTTATCGTTCCCTTATCAATATCGCTCTTTTCTTGTTCTATATTTTTCCTCATCCTCATGTTGCGCATTCCCTTTTGGTTCTATTCATTGCTTTTTTTTTGGTTATCTTTTTTATTACCTTTTATCGCTTTCGAACAGGTCCTAATGCACTCACAGCTGGGTAAAAGACTTTTTAGAAGCCCACGGTCAGGTTGCTCTGACAGAAGTTCTCTCAAAAATCAATCACGACAAAAAGGCCGACTTAGACAAAGAGTACGACTTGGTCAAATGTCTAAGTCGCTCATGAACAACAAATATGGAGCAGACGATGCCTTACAGCATCAATCATGCATTCTCGCTGTCGCAGCGTCGCTCACGTCGCCTCGTCTCCCCACGCGTAAGCTGGTTTCCGAGGTTTTGACATTCTTGTGTCACTGGGATAAGCCAAATGGCCACGCTCGGGTCCTTCAGGCGCTTGACCAGATCAAAGCACACAAACCCGCCGAATTGGGCCGTTTCGACGAATGGATGAGGATTGTAGAAGTCACGATCGATGGACGGGGGAAAATGGGTAGTCTTGTGGGGCGTCTGAGGAAGTCAGGAGTGGTGGAATAGGATGGAGAACCTCCTGATGGAATACGCTCTGAGCACGCTCTTCTTGATAAATGTTCTCGCCAGCGGTGCTGAAGATGTGGCGACAAGGATCCACATTCGGGCGCAACTCAAGGGCTGCGGACTCGCTCGTATCATGACGAAAATGCGGGGATTCAACTACGACCTCATCGACAAGCAGATCGATAAGTACGAGGAGGAGGCCGCTCTGGACTATGAGGACTTTCTCGAGCGAGATGGTAACCGTGGGGCCGGCGATAGCACATTGGGAATCGACGATGACGGCGGTAGCTTTCTCAATATGCCGAAAGACATGAACGACCCGGTGCAGATTGTAGAGGCGATCGTCTCGAGGTTAGGTGGCGGCGAGTCTCAAGATTATTTCGTGAGCGCTATGCAGCATATGTTGCTGGTGCGCGACAATGACGGTGGGGATCGCCTTCGACTATTTCAGCTCATCGATGCGATCTTGTCGTATGTCGTTATGGATCGCCGGCTCCCGGACATGGATCTAAAGTCTTCGCTGAACTTCTCAGTCCAGAGTCTCCTCGACAATCTTCACACTGATTCCGAGGCGAGGCAAGCCCTCGAAGAAGCTGCAGATTCCAAGAAGCTCGCTGAGAGCGCTATAGCCGAGCGTGATGCCATGAAAGCTACAGTTGCAATGGGAGCTGACGGCCTCATTGCCAAGCTACAAAAGCAGCTCAAAGAGCAAGATGCTGTGATAGATGTTCAGAGGCGACAAATTGACGGCCTCAAGGCGGAACTAGAGGACCTTCAACGAACACATATGCAGCAGCTCCAGAGGAGCGAACTTGAGACGAGGGAGCTCTACCTGATGCTTCGAGACGCCGGCGACTGGACCACTTCTCAAACTGCGAAGCAGAATGTGAAGGACGGCAAGTCTGGATTGCAAGGGGGTGAGAAGTTCGGCAAGGTCAATGCTAAAGATGAGATCGATTCTATGGGAGTAGAAAAGATGCAAGGCATCCTCGACCGCGAGCGTCTTATGGAAAAATTAGAAAAGCAACTGGAACGCAAAAAGACCGAATTTAAACTCGAGGGCAAGGCTTGGCAAGAAGTGGCCCCCAGCGAAAGGCTTCGGGAATTGAGAGAGCGCATGGATGAGGTTCAGCGCGAAGCGAACGATTAGAATTGGAGCATTTGGAACAGGGAGCTGAAAGCCATGGGATGCTTGGGGCACTTGGTAGCGTGACCAGGGCTAAATCTGGCTCGTTGCAACGGTCCAGTATTGTTCGAAAGCGATCATCCAAGCCCAAGAAACGGAATACCGAAAGCATGTCGTCCCCAACATTGAGCTCTAGCGACGAGGGCGATGACGAAGAGGCCATAATCTACGAAAAACCGCGATTAGTCCAAATGAAACGGCCCGTGCTCCAAAGTGACAAGATGAACCCGGCACAAGCGACGGGGCTCTTGGGTGAACTGGCCGCCAAGGTGAAAAAGTTTGGCGAAAGCGACGAAGAAGACAACAAGCGTGATGGCGAGCATGATGACGACAATGAAGGCATTACGACAGGTCCTTCCCATCCAAGTCTCGATTCCAATGCTCCCGCCACGCCGATCGATATCACTGAACCCGATGCAAACAAACCCGAGGGGCAATCGAAAGAGTTCACAGGTCCGCCGCCGCCGCCGCCGCCGCCTCTCCCAGGCTTCACGGGCGGACCACCGCCGCCACCGCCTCCTCCGCTTCCGGGCTTCACGGGTGGGCCCCACCGCCTCCACCGCCGCCCTTACCTGGATTCAAAGGCGGAGCTCCACCGCCGCCGCCGCCGCCGCCTCCACCTCCTCCTGGATTCAAAATTGGGAGGTCCACCGCCTCCTCCGCCTCCTCCGGAATGGGCGGACCTCAAGTTCCTGGATGGACCGGAAGTGGGCCCACGCCGCCGCCTCCGCCGCCTTTGCCGAACCTCAGTGCCGTGGCCCTTGCCTCACCGATGCCTTCACCCAACCTCGTCGTATCCCCTACCCGCCCAGGAAGAAACTAAAGCAGATGCATCTGGAAAGACTCGATGGTGTAGAATACACATTCTGGGCGAAAGAGAAGGATACCCGAGAGGAACTATATATGTCTCTTGGTCAAAAGGGTATCTGGGACGAAATGGAAAAGGACTCTATATGAAGATGTCAAGATTCTGGGAAAAGGCAAAAAAGGCAGCAAGGAAAAGAAGCAGATTCTGGGCAACGACATGAGCAAGAAATTCCGTAAGTGTTGGCGGACCATTTCACAATTATTCACTTCGCCCCTCTTCATGAAGCTATTTTTTTTCTTTTCTTTTTTTTATACTAATTTTGATATGCCTCCACCTTTACAGAGATTAGCCTTAGCAAGTTTTCGCAGCTTCCTCCGGATCAAATTATCATCAAGATTTTGCAATGTGACCATCCATCATCGAGGACGACGCCATTCTTGAGTTTTTGAAGACGGAGGAACTGTGCAATGTTCCGGACAATGTCATGAAACAGCTCAATCCATATAGCACTGACTGGACTCGCCCGGATGCCGCCAAACTTGCGAAGAAAGCGACCCGAACGAGCTAAGCAGGGAAGACCAAATCAATCTTGAAACGTTCGTTAACTGCAATCATTACTGGAGGGCAAGAATGAGGGCTTTTCCTTGATCAGATCACTGGAGCCTGAGTACAACGACATCGTAGCGAAACTTAACCAGGTTATCGAAGCGTCCGACGCAATAAAGGACTGCAAGAATTTCAAAAATATCCTCGGCGTATGTTGTCCATCCCATCGTACCAAATGCGCAAAACCAATCATCTATAAGCAACCAGCGACTAACATTTAGATTCTCAGCTCATCCTCGAACTCATGAACTATATGAATGAGTCATCGAAATTTTCGAACGGATTCAAACTCGGTCTCTGGCAAGACTTCCAATGACCAAAGATGCCACAAACGAAAGGACTTTCTTGGATTTGGTGGAAGTACCGTCAGAAAACATTTCCCGCAGTTCGACACAATATTGGATGAACTTGCTTCGTGTTTTAAGGTCGCAAAAGGTAATAGTAGATAAAACATTGCAATTATTTTAACGTACATAAACCAATTTCGCAATGTGCTAACCCAAATAACGTTCTCTAGTATCGGTTGAGCAACTCGAAGGTGACGCGAAGAGGTTCATTGCTGAAATCGACAACGTACAAAGGTCGATTGACAATGGAACCCTCAGTGAACCACAAAAGTTCACCCTCAAGATCGTGTTTCAGAGTCGTTGTTCCCGTTATGCCCGACGCGCGCAACAAGGCCGTATATCTCAAAGCTCATCTTGACAACATGACCGACATTTACGATAAGCTTCTGAGAATGTTCGGCGAAGATCCAAAGGATGAACAAGCGAAAGCGACGTTCTTTTCAAAGATCGTCAACTTCCTCAAGGAGTATCAGGTACGTGCCTCTTGACCTCGAACAACGATACGAATCCGTAGGACGTGAATTTCTAAAGGATTAGTCACTAACAAAATGCCCTTTACTCTTTTACAGCAAGCAAGGGGAATAATCTGGAGAAGGAGCGCAAACGGAAAGAGTATGAAGCGCGCCGTAAATACCTTAACCCTAATTTGTCGAGCAGCAGCCTCATGAGCGCCGGAGGCGGACCTCCGCCTTCGCCGACGACAGCCGGGGCAATGGACAGTTTGCTAGAGAAGCTACGTGCCGCAGCGCCAGAAGTCAAAGACAAACGGGATGCTCGCCGCAGGGCCAGGATGCGATCCAATGGTTCACGTCGCGCTGCATCAACAGCATCTGTAGCTGCCGCGGATGAAGCGGACGCTGGTAAAGCTGCGGCGACCGAAAATAAGGAACAAAACGCGGAGGCAACTACTTCCGGGACCGCAGCATCACCCCCGCTCTCTGCGACGGTACCGAGTACCGAGGCAGCCAACGCCAAAGAAGCCGACCCGAAGATCCAGCAGCGATGGCGAAGAAGCTGCTTCTAGGCCTGCGAGGAAATAGTTCGGATGCAGGGGATGCGGCAGCGGCACTGATGACCCGGATGGGGCTCGCGCACGGCGTAAAAATGCGGAGGCGGACCGGAGGTCAAGAAGAGACCGGATGAGAGCCCGTGGCGCCGGAAAGGAAGCGCGCGAACGCTCGTCAACACAACCGGCAGACGACAACGGTGCCGCGCCGCTATCCAGCGTGGACGAACGCAGAGAATCTGTGGATCAGAGGAGCATGATGTAAAGGAGAAAGAAACCGTTAAAACACCGACAACGATCGTTTCGCCACCACCCGAAGACGTCGCGATGAATGACGACTAAAATCATGCAGCAATCTAACCGCCATAATCTGGGTGGTTTACGTGTTGGACCGCCTCTACTCTTACTCTATCTATCTCTTTGGAATGCAAGTCCTCCTTTACGAAGCCTTGTCCGCCTCCTTCGTATGTCTCAAGGTTCCGAGATGTGCACAACCAACAGTGCGAAAGTACAGTTTTCCTTTTTTCCTTTTTTTTTTCTTTTTGGTCTCTGGTTTGTGCTGTCGTTACTTCACGACCGTTCATGGAGTGGGTTTAGGTTTTCCTTGCGTTGCACGAGTGGTTTCATAATACCTAGTATTTATAATCTTAGCATACCTATTCATTCGCTCCTTTTTTCTCTTTTGTTTTCTTTTACGTCCTTTTTTTTTTTTTTTGGTACCGATATCTGTCATGTTTGGTTATCGCTGCATCAGTACATGTGTTCTCTTTCGCTGTCGTCATTCTCAATTCACAAGCCGTCCGCCTCTTGCCTCCCTCCTTCCATCTCTCTAATTATCCTAAATATCCTTCTCCTCGCCCTCTTCTTTCCCTTTGCCGCTATGACGATCTCCGCCTCCGACACCGACTCCCCTTTATTACACACCTTGTCATTACTCAGTCTCTAGATATATATGCATATGCATATACTGCCTATTGATTGTCACGCGCCTCGGTTAACGGTTACCACTTTTATTTGGCGCTATCTTTTTGTACGGCTTCTCCCTTTCTTTCTTCCCAATTTTTTTTTTTTTTTTTTTTTTTTTTGCATCTTCGCGGGTAAAGGTGCGTATGTTTATTTTTATTCATGTGTTTCTTTTCATAAAGGCATTACTTTCATTCATCTTCAAATACCTCGAAAGTCATTTGTAAAATACTAATAAAAGGGAGGGGTGTAGTTTTACCAAAACAAAAGAAGAGAAAGATTCTCATAAAGCGGGAGGCCATGGCACTTTTTCTTTTTCTTGTAGTGTTTTTTTTTTTATAAAGAGATCAGCCCTGTGCAAAGCTATCTTTGACATTTGCATGTCTCTTTGTTTTCTGCGTTCGTTTCCCTTTTCCTTTTTCTTTTCTCCTTTGCTTTCTCTTCTCATCTTCAAGTTATTATCTCGCTTGACTTATTAATCGCTTGCACTAATATATATATATATGTATACTGCTATATATATGAATCAATATATGTAAGTCCTTTTTTATGTATATACTTTTCTAGCCTAATAATAATACCTTGTGTTTTCTCTTATTCTCTTTTTCTTTTATGTTAATTCTCTTCTTTGCCCATGTTATATATATGTGTATATATATAAGTATCTATTTTATAAGTATGGAAATTACTGGTAACGAGCCAAGTAGTTACATTAAATAGGAGATTAAGGTCCGAATACTATAAAGTATTCCGAGGATTTAAGAATTTATTTAATCACCTCTTTTATTTTATTTTATTTTATTTATTTATTTTATTTATTTTATTTTTTAGACTGGTATATATGTTAGGTATATATATATACTTAATGTATGGAGTCCCTTTTTCACCCTTGAGGAGAATGGTTGGAAAAGGGAAGTAGATTGTTTCTTCGGCATGATACACTAACAACTGTAGGTAAGAAGTATACACTCCGCAAGAGGTTCGACTTTATTAAAACAGACCCTTTAAATAACTTTAGAAATTCTTAGCCACGTGTTTCTCGTGAACTATTCACTCAAAATCGGGGTTTCTCGATGGCACTGTTTAAATTAAATATAACTATTATTGGGAAAAAAAAAAAAAAGGCTCCTCTTTACAGTATTCTTTGCCTCGTGCCCCCCAACTTAAAAAATAAATACAAGTTATATAAAAATAAATACCTACTTTCGGAAGGAAGCCGGAAGTAAGAGGTTAAAGGGGAAACAAAAAGAGAAAGAAAAGAAAAGAAAATTGCGGGGTGGGTAAAAAAAAGTAGTAATATATATTAAGTGTTATTTCATTTCGCCCTTTAAACTTGAAAAAACTCAATTCGAAGGACATCGTGATTTATATTTATTGGACACACATTGTATTAACCCCCCCCCCCCCCCCCCCTTCTTTGTCAATAATCTTATACTACTATTACTTCTTTTTCCTTTTTTAGGTGGGTGTTCTTTTTTTTTGGGTTTAGCGTCCTAGGCGTGGTTGAGGTGGAGTCTTAGTAGAGTAGTAATAGTAGTAGTAGTGTAGTAGTAGTAGTAGTAGTAGTAGTAGTAGTAGTAGTAGTAGTAGTAGTAGTAGTAGTAGTAGCTCTTTACCAAACTGATTATCTAGCTAGGTATCTCATTACCCCTCTCTCTCGGCGTGGACGCGGGTTGGGCTCGGAGAGATAGAAGGGCTCCCAGAGAGATTTTTGTTTATTGTTTACTCCGCTTTGAAGCGGTTTATCAACAGTTTCCTTCCCTCTCTTCCGTTCACCTGTTAGTTTATACAGAGGAAATACCAAAAAAAAAAAAAAAAAAAATAAAAAATAATTAACCATTAAATATCATTATTAAGTATTATCATTTGCAAATCGGACATTTACCATTAAGTCTTGAAAAAGGATATCATTATGATATTATTACTATATACTACTTTTACGACCAAAGTGAAAAAAGGGCCTGATAAAAAAAAAAGTACTTTTTTAGTCGTAGCTAAAATACTTTTATCTATTGGTAGGTGCTCTTTGCTTACTCCTTTCATAGCTCGATAGATCCACTATTATTATTGTCTTCAAGTATTTATCGTACAAGCAAAATAAAAGTACGCAAAATTGAGAACACTTCAGAACCGAGTAAGTAGACGAGGAAACAAGAATATATATATATATATATACTTAAGTATATATCAGAAAGAAAAAAGAACGTGGCGGGGAGAAGAGAGAGCTTAATACACTGAGCACTGTCCCCTTTCGAGTATTTACAGCTATACTGCCAAATGTGATTTCAATTAGCATATCAATCAATTCTAGTCCCTACGTGAATTGGCGGCTCAATTGACTCAAAGCTCAACTTGTTTTTGCACAGCAGCTGTACGTACTCGAAAAAGACAAGATAGTAGCCTTTTTTAATTGTTACTCTGGATTGATATTAATTTCTAGCGTATAATTGCTACTAGTACTTTCTAATCCGTAAAAGCAAGAGAAGATAAATACAAACAGGAAAGGGAAGAGAAAGAAAGAAAGAAAGAAAAAGAAACCAGGAAGAAGATACTTACTTAAGAAATACCTGTATCTTGAGGAATACCCGAAATTATTATATTATCAAACAGTAGTACCCTCCTCCTCATCCATACTTGAGTAATACTAATAAGATTACTTATTCTTCCTTTTCTTTTCTTTTTATTCTTTTTAATTCCCCCCCTCTCTTACTAGACACGATGCTAGCCGGAGGGGCACTCCGTGGTTGCCTTCGCGGTACTAGATATATGAAAGCTCGATGCCCCGCCTTGATTAACACCACCGACATCAACACCACAACTACCTTCAAAAATTCCAGAATCCTTCAAAATATCGATCCTACTGCTACTACTATTGCAAATTCACTTAGTGAGTACCTCCTGGGAACCAACCCACTTCTTTGAATGTTGCATTCAGCTTTTAGTTGCTCCATTCAAGCTCACAGCTGTATATCCGCTACTGATTATCAACAACATATATACACCCTGCGCCTGTGTACTATCATTTTGTAATATGGCTTCAACGTTCAAGTAATCACAGCATTGGCTTTTCTCCTTTGCCATTCTATTCTTTTCTTTCTTTCTTTCTTTCTTTTCTCTATTCAATTTCTTACTGCTTTCAGATTTGTTCGACTATACTATTGTATGGAAGCTAGCTCTCCCTCTCCCTCTTCCTTTTTTCTCTCCTTTTTTTTTTTAAAAAAAAAAAAAAAAAAAAAAAAAAAAACCAAGAACCAACGAATCTCTTTACAGGAAGTAAAATTTTAATCCTTTCCCTTCATTTATAAAAAACAGGATATCAAGCCAAGAACTTCTCAACCACAAAAGCAAATATGGTAGGTTACGCCCTTGATAACTAGCTATTGGCTGCCTATATTGCTTGATACAGAGCAACCACAGAATGACTAACGGCTCATGCTCCAATCTCTTTAATAGGTCAAAGTTCTCGCCGTTCTCTACGATGTAAGAGCTCCTCAAACCGTTAAAGAGGGGTTTTTCTTTCTTCTAGAACTGAGGAATTGCTCACCATTTGTCGATGCAAAAATATATGAATATTATAGGCGGAGTTCATGCCCAACAACAGGCCGGTCTACTCGGCACCACGGAGAACGAGTTGGGTATAAGGAAGTGGCTTGAAGATCAGGGCCATACCCTTGTTACAACCTCCGACAAGGAAGGGAAAATTCGAAATTTGACCAAGAATTGGTTGATGCCGAAATCATCATTACTACGCCGTAAGAGTTAACCCTCTTTTTATTTTTATTTTGATTTATTTTATCTATTTGTGTTTTTTTTTTTTTTGGGGGGGATGGAGAGAGCTATCATTTCTATTTAGTGGAAATACTGATCTGAACCCCATGGAATAGCTTTCACCCGGGATACTTAACTGCGAGCGACTCGCCAAGGCAAAGAAGCTAAAGCTTGCCATCACTGCTGGTATTGGTACGTTACAATTCCATTTCTATATAAAAACGCGCCTTCTTCGCTTTCTTTTCGGAACTTTCTTTTCACTCCGTTTCATTTATATTCCCGATATTGTTTCATTATGTTTTCTAATATTTTTTAACCTGCTTGTTCACAGGTTCCGATCATGTTGATCTGAATGCTGCGAACAAGACCAATGGAGGGATTACTGTTGCCGAATGCACAGGGCAAGTTACCTCTTATCGACCAATGTCCCTCAAAGGACGGTCTATCGGCCCTTGCTAACTATTGTTCCAGGAGCAATGTCGTTTCTGTCGCCGAACGTAAGCTCTCCTTCCACCTTTTGTAGAAAAGAACCGACAGTCGGTGGTATATACGAAGCTATGCAGGCTAAAAAATAAGTACAGATGTCCTCTTGACTATCCTCACTCTCGTCCCGCAATTTTGTCCCTGCGCACGAAATGGTCGAGCGTGCGATTGGGATGTCGCTGCCGTCGCTAAGATTCATGGATCTCGAGAACAAGGTCGTCGGCACCGTTGTGCTGGCCGCATTGGCGAACGTGTCTTGAGGCGTCTCAAGCCGTTTGACTGCAAGGAATTGTTATACTTTGATTACCAGGTAAACCCACAACAATCGAAAGTCATTCTTTCACACAAAGAAGGGAAAAAAAAAAAAAGAAAAGAAAAAGAAATGAATCCCCCACCAGTACTCGCTTAGCTACTAATCTCTATGAGTTCGTTATTTTTTTCATGCTTATAGCCCCTCAACGCAGAAGCCGAGAAAGAGATTGGTTGCCGCCGGGTTGACAAGCTGGAAGACATGGTGGCCCAGTGTGACGTCGTCACTATCAACTGCCCGTTGCACGAAAGACAAAGGGACTGTTCAACAAGGAATTGATTGGCAAATGAAGAAGGGTCATGGCTAGTCAACACGGCGCGTGGTGCCATCGTTGTCAAGGAAGACGTCGTGGAAGCATTGAAGTCTGGTCACCTGAAGGGATACGGTGGTGATGTTTGGTAGGGGTTTTTTTTTTTATTTTAATCTTTCTTTGACGATTAACAAGCTGCCAACGGTTTTGTTTAGTCCTGCTAAGACTTTCGTATAGGTTCCCTCAACCTGCCCCAAGGGACCACCCGCTTCGTACTGCTAAGAATCCTAACGGTGGCGGCAATGCGATGGTACCTCATATGTAAGTTTGCTTTAGTTTCCCAGTGTTGTTTTCTCATTTGAACGATATGCTAACATTTTGTGAAATTTCCCTTAGGTCTGGGACTACGGTAAATAACTCAAGAAGCTATACTCAGGATACGACCAATGTTTATTCCTCATGATATCAATAGGACTAACCTGATTTCACTTTTTTTTTTTTTTTTTTTTTTTTTTTTTAGATTGATGCTCAACGCCGCTACGCAGATGGCACAAAGAGGATCCTGGAGAGCTATCTCACCGGTAAACACGATTACGTACGTTCCCTCCATTTCCCACAAAAAGAATTGATACTGCATGGTGCACATTTGTTGAATTATTAATAAAATAAAATAATTAACACGTTTTTACACCGTGAATTCTAGGTCCCTACGGATTTGATTGTTTTGGAGGTGACTACGCCACTAAAGCCTACGGCCAGAGGGATAAGAAATAAGATGGGTGGTAAACTTCAAAGAAAGCAGGTCTTTTCTAGCTATCGAGAGGAAGAAAACCGAAAGGAAAGGATTAGTGGAATCAATATGAGTTCTTAAAAAAAAATGAAATAAAAGCAATTAAAGAAGAACAAAATAACAAAAAAAAAAAAAATTGATGGAACAAAATGTATATTTCCTTATACGCCATCCGGCTCAAAGCGAGGAAGGGCTAAGTAAAAAAGTTCAGTCTCGCATTTCAGCCATATCTGAGTTCAGTCTAGCAGCTTGGTATATCTGAGTTCAATAATCGTATTGTCATCTTAATAACCTACCGATCTATTTTCTAAACATAGTCAATTATACACGACCATATTGATAGGTTTTGAACGTGTATCTGTATGTTTTTTTTTTTTTTTTTTTTTTTTTTTCCGATTCGAGCTTATTGTACTTGTTGAGGGAAGTGATAGAGAGTCACTATATACTTATTTATAGTTAAATAGCCTGCATACATGTAATCGTGCGCAATCAAATACTTGTATTAGCGGATAAAAAGACATGTTTATAATAAACTCAGAGGTCCTTAGGGGTATCCCGTCAGTATAAAAAGATGCTAAGGACGAGGGATAATTATATAAATTAAAATAATTTACACACACACACACACTTGTAACTTGGTTATAACATATATCCGAAGCCCTTTTTTTCGAAAAAAAAAAAAAAAAAAAGCGTTGACTAACTCTAGACTATTTGAAAGGCGCTTAATGGTATTTACATTACTTGTATTTTCAATAAAATGGTGCAGGAGCGTCCAACGAGAGACTAGGTGGGGCGGGGGACCCGTTGCTTAAATTTACTCTTTTTTCCTTCCTTCTTTCTTTCTTTCTTTTCTTCTTGCCCGGCAGGTAGCTACAAGTGCTAGTAATAGATCCCTGACACCGTACCAATTTCACATACTTATTTTTAGTAGTAAAATTATATACTCTACTTTATTCCTGCATGAATGGATATCAAATCTTCGTAACCGTTGTTCATTCTTTCATAAACAGTATTATCGAACTCTGATCACTACAAAGAATTGTAGGATTCTACTAGCTTCCTCAAAGCTTACTTTTCTATTCTCGACGGATCTTTCAGAGCTTCAGCGATTCGGTCAAGGCGAGGATAGGCCGTCCTCCACATCCACACGCTTAATCAAAACTGTGTCCGATTTTCCGTGGCCTCAGACAGAGAAGGAAGGCGCCTGATTAAGTGGGCTTTCTCTTTTTCTTTTTTTTTTTTTTTTTTTTTTGGCTAGCGAGTGCTCAAGCAATTTCAAAGTATTTTCCTCGCTCTCCCAGTTCAAGGGCAAAAGAAGGCGGGAAACGAAACAACACCCTTCTAGAATCCGGGCACGACAAATATAAGATAAAGCACATGAAGAACCCGATAGAAAAGGAAACGAATTAAAGGGAACAAAAAACTACTGCAGAACCGCCAGATCAGAAAGGCGTATTATTAGCAATGCGAATATTACTATTACCGCTAGCTGAATCAGCTTCAATAACAATATCTTACAGCTATCGTTGCTGCTGCTTTTTCCATGGAATTGCCTAGCAGAAGCCCCACCAATATCATAATAAACGCACATGGAAATGCTCAAGAATCAATCTCTCATGTGGGGGCCATACAATCCTAGCCTATACTTGGGTATGAGGCCAGGATACCCGCCAGCCTCTTCACAGGCATGCTGTGGTCCCGCGTGGAAGACTTCCAGAGCCCTACGCAAAGTGAGTCTTGTGGCCAACGCTATTCTATATATTTATTTTTTATACGTATATTCTCACCGATCGCTAATAAGTCCATATATATGCTTCTACAGCATTTAGGCACACCTGTGAGCAAAATGATAACATGGCGGGTTACGGTTGGGAGGAATACGACCTCAGAGCCGGAGGTCCCAAGTCATTCGCGACCAAGGCAATAAAATCGATATAGAAACGCATCTGGTTAAGATACCGAGGTCAGCACGGTACGAAATCGAAATCCAGAAGAAGAAGAAGAAGAAGAAGAAGAAGAAGAGGTCTTTTATACCTCTTTTTTTAGACGATAATACCATCACAATTTCGCTTCCCATAGAATTAGACTTGAAGAAGATGAACTGATACGAATCTATAGCGACTTCAACTCTACAGGTGGAAACTGGGGTATTCGTATAAGGGAAAGCTGAGAAACGATGGTACGTTATGAAGAAGCAAAGGCGCGGCCTTAAGCCGACGAAGGCTATCCTTTCTCATCTTTTCTTTTCTTCTTTTGTCTTAAATAGACTAAAATGAATAAATTGCAGCGCCTTCAAACCTCAAACAACCATGGTATTTATACTGGCTTGATGGACAGCGGTAACATCGTTATAGAGAACAATATCGACCCAAAGGTATACCAATCTTGCGGGACTAGCGCTCGCGATATTTGCCGAGCTAGCCTTCCCTTGATCTCTCCCTCTTATTTTTTCTGCTCGTTCTCCCAATTTTCAATTATGGAATACCCCCTTTATTTCCCTCAATAGGAGTTGCAGAGGCTAGTCAGGAACCGTCGAGCTGAATTCTCGTCGGTCGCAGGGCTTCAAGGGCCAGTTACGTTGTCGGGGTCGAATGCAGGGTTGGGCAACTTCAAGCTTGAGATAACAACAGGGCCATCGACAAACAGAGCTCCGGCAAGAGGACACCCCGAACTAGAAAAGGAACGGGATCTATCCCGCACATTCTTTCAATCTTTTACTCTTCCGATGGAGCAAGTGTGGAGGGCCAAGGGTAGGCAGCCCCCTCGCCACTTAGTATATTAGCTCCACCCCATATTGCACCCTTTCAAAAGCCTCGCAGGTAGTAATGGAGCACTTTTTCTTTCAAATAGAAATTTTGTTCTATCAGTTTGAGAACATGGCGAAGTCCCTTATGGCTCGCTTTGGAGCTGAAAACCACCCACCGCCCTGGGAGACGTACACTCTAGGTAATCAGTATGCACCGGGCAACCTTCAGCTTGTCCAGAAAGTTTTTGAGGGCCGTTTGAGGTAATTGATCCTTGGAATGTCAAATGAAACTTTTTGTATTAAAAAAAAAGAAGGCAAAGTTTTTCTCTCTCTCTCCGGCCGGTAGGATGTTTGAATGTCAAGACACTAACAGCTCCTGTGAGGAAGTTTGACGTCTTGTTTTCTTCGGGATCAGCTTCAAAAGCTATGACCTGTAAGTTTCTTCACAGCTAGAACTTTGCTTTGTGGCGCAAGTTCGTCGTCTCATTAAAGGTAATGAAACTAACGGCAGGCGCGAAGCGGACATTTTGACACAGGAATTGTCCTCCTTGTCCGATAACTTCGTCTCTCGATTCGAGTCAATTTTTGTACGGAAGCCTCCTTTTGATACAAATAAGTACGAGAAATTTGCTCGCACATTATTCTCCAATTTACTTGGAGGCATAGGCTTCTTCCACGGTTCATCGGTCGTGGACCGCACGCCGTACGCCGAAGACGAAGAAAACTTTTGGGAAGAGGCAAAGATCAACATGCAAAAAGGCGTGGTGCACGAAGAAGGGCCTTCTTCGCTTTTACCTCGATACCGAGTAGACCGTTCTTCCCTCGCGGCTTTCTCTGGGACGAAGGATTTCATCTGATCCCCATTATCGAGTGGGATACAGACCTGGCGTAAGTGCAGATATCCGCACGGCTTGGAAAATAAATCCTTCACATATCAAGTTTCTGACCTTGAAATGATCGCCAAACACTATAGATTGGAAATTGTTAGGAGCTGGTTCTCATTGATAGACGAAGACGGTTGGATCGCCAGGGAACAGATTTTGGGGTTAGAGGCCCGAAGCAAGGTCCCGAAGGAATTCCAAACCCAGTATCCTCACTATGCAAACCCGCCCACTCTTTTCTTTATCTTACAAAGGTACATCGACATGGCGTGGCAGTCGGGCGAGAAAAACTTTAGCTGTTAGTTTATCCTTCTTTCCATGTCTCAATATCTGGACGTATATTCCCCTTTGCTTTTAATGCAACTTAGTGCAGAGTAAGGAATATATTATGTTTTGGTTGACATGTAAATTTACCGCCCGATTTACAGTTACAGAAAACACGGCCGACCAGAGGGTACTTGGAGGGGAGATGGCATCGGGCAGACTTGTACTCTACCATGTTGAAGAGCCCAGAAAATGCTCTCCATTACCTAAGGACTCTCTATCCATCCCTCCGGCGGTATTATTACTGGTTTCGAGAAACTCAGAAAGGGAAGTGCGCGCGTTCGATCGTGAGGCGTTCTCGTCGAAGGAGGCTTACCGGTGGCGTGGCCGCGCGCCGGGTTATTGTTTAACCAGCGTCTCGATGACTACCCTCGGGCCGAACCGCCACACACGGGCGAACTCCACGTTGACCTCATAAGCTGGATGGCTATGATGACCCGGGCCATGAGAAAGATTTCGACGATCATCGCGAAGATGACGACTCGAACGAGTATGCCCGCTTTGAGAACGCCATGGTCAGAAACATCGACGACCTGCATTGGAGCCAAGAGCATAAAACTTATTGCGACGCAACCGTCGATGAGAACAACGAGAGCATTCACGTGTGCCACAAGGGATACCTGTCGCTTTTTCCCTTCATGCTCGGCCTGCTGCGCGCGATTCTGAAAAAATAGGACCGATCTTGGATATGCTCGCCGATCCCGAGCAGATGTGGAGTCCGTATGGTATCCGCAGTATATCTAAGCAGGACGAGTTCTATAGTAAAGGCGAAAATTACTGGAGAGGCCCAATTGGGTTAATATCAACTACCTGATTTTGAAAAACTTGCTCGTGAGTATTTCCCCAAAGGTAGTCCTTGTCCTCAACGTTATATGAATTACTAACGGAGGCGCTAAAATAATCAGGATCTCGGCTCGAATGCCGGCCCACACCAAGAACGGGCTACGGCACTTTACAAAGAGCTGAGGTTAACTTAGTAGACAACGTCTTCAAGGTGTGGGAAAGACGGGATTCGCGTGGGAGCAGTATGAGCAAGAGACTGGCAATGCGAAAGGTGTACAACACTTCCTTGGTTGGACGTCGCTTGTAGTGAGCATCATGTGCATGCCGGAGACACCACCCTACTAGGTTGCTCTCGTATAGTTACTTAATTCTCAAAAGAATCTAGTTACTACGACAATATAATTATATCGTGTTAATCAGTAAATCATTACCTATTGCATCAAAACCCCATCTCGTTCTTTAAATCTATACACACGCTTATATCTTACAAAAAACATGGTGGTGGTCAAGTTCGATTTTCATCCCCAAAACAGGCAAAGCGCGGAGATCGCAGTGAGTGTACAGAGTTATGTGTGCGTTTACTGCGATTTGATGATACGGTGTTCGCCTTTATTTCTATCTCCTTTTCCATTTTTTAAATTCTGTAGTTGCCCGCACAAACAGTGATCCTCTGGCTGTGTGGAAGATTTGAGATGTCTCTCGTATCAGTCCCGATTCCTTAGTCGATCTTTTGACCGGTCTCTTGTTCTATCTCTTGACCGATCTCTGGTTCTATCTCTTGACCGAACTCTGGTTCTATCTCTTGACCGATCTCTTGTTCTATCCCTTGATCGATTCCTTGACCGATTCCTTGACCAATGTCTTGAAGAACGAGGCCTCTCGCTACAGTCGTGTTTGTCTTTTGTTCTATAATCCCTACTAGAACCCGTTCACGATCATAGGATTCGCCCTTTTCTCGATGTCGGTGATCGTCATCATGCTTTCATGCCGAGACCTCTTATCCCTAGCCTGGTGTCGCTCCGAACTATCTTCTCTCTCCCGTTTTGACTCTCGCCTTGACTCTCTATCTCGGTGGCGTCTTGGAGAACGCGAGCGCGAACGTGAACGATGACGACGCGATCTGTCGTGCCTGTTTTCCTCCTTTCCGCACTCTCCGCCGCCTCGACACCTCCTTTCCGAGATCGATGCGCCCTTCACGGCTATCCTCACCATTGGGTTGTTTCGCTTCCCTAGCGCTGATATACGCGTCACTCCTGGAAGCGCTTTGCTCGGCGCCCAAAACCTCCCCTTGTCCCGCATCCCACGCCATAGCCCTCGTGCCGGTTCGACCGAAACCGACGCCTTTCCCTTCATCTTCCCCTGGCTTCGACGCTTCGTCCACTACCCCTCCTCCTTCCTTGATCGCCCGTTCCACTTCCGACTGACTCACCTGGCCGTCCGTGCGCCGCCGGGTAACCTTGAACCGAGAGCTTCGCTGAGTGCATCGTTTTCTGCCTCCTTTATTCGCCGTATCTCCTCCATCCACGCCTTCCTCGCTTCCTCCTTCTGCGCCTCTTCGGAGCCCTTCGCCCCCGAACCGCCCTTGGCATACCACGTCAGGTCCCGCCCGTGCTGCCAGCGCCCGACGGGGGCCATGAGCGAGTGGCCGAGGTAATTCTCGCGATCCTTGTCGGTCTTTACATCCTCCCATTTGAACTCGCCCCTTCCACCCCGGCTGCCTTCACGGATTGGACCCTTCAGGAGGTCCATCTTCGCGTCGTTGATAAGTCGTTAGAGGGTCTCCTTCTATTCTTTTCGTTCCCGTTTCTTTTTCTTCCTTTCTTTTCCCCCCTCTCCCTTTTTAATACATACGGTCGCTGGTGTATTAATGTGCGGCGAAGGAGGGAGCTGAGACGAGATGCAAGACGAATCTATCCAAGTACTTTAAGGAGGTATATGTACAACGTATCGTATTTCATAAATGAATAAAATTAAGAAGGGAAAAGGAAAGGGAAAGAGAGAGATAGAGAGACGGAGGGAGGAAGAGAAGGATATATAGGAATGCTGAGTATAGAAATGGAAGTTGGTAGATAAAAGACTTTTCAGTACGATATAAGTATTGTCATCGGCAGGTTAAGGGCAAACAGTACTGGTTTAATATAAAATAATATCGTCTGGTCGTAAATAAGCCTCAAAAATAAATATAACAATAATAACAATAACAATAACATTGTCTTACAATGATCCAAAAAGAAATCTCCAAAATTTTCTATAACAATCGCTCTCAATCAGTGCATTATTATTATTATTATTATTATTATTATTATTATTATTATTATATTACTTATTACTTATTGTATTATATTCCTTTCTACCCAACGTTTGGAGCTTCAAACCGGCACCATGACAGAACCCGTGCTTGCTGGCATGCTCGATCATCTGCCTGATATTCGCGACCGAGAATGTAAAGATACACAATCCATTCATTCTATTTGAAAGCAAACACTACCCTCCATTCTGCCGCTTCCTCTCTTTTTATTTTCATACTCTCTGTAAATGAACGTATCGTCGTCTAAGAAATTTCCTGTGCAACTCCAGACCAGCAGATATCAGAAGCAATCTTCAATTATCACACAGTATTCTCATCGTTATATCACCGCGCCAAAAACGCTCAAAACCCTTCCTCAATAATTATGACGAGGTCTTGAGCCATTTGATGCCGAATACGCGCGCCTTACCGAAATCTCGCCGAGCAGGAACTTAGAGATCTCCTAGACAGCGTGGCCGTCAACGGCGCTCAGCTAGGAAATTTTGGACCCGATGATTCTAGGGAAGTTTGAATCACGATGGCAAACGGAGAGTGCATCTTCCGGATGCACAAATTTTCGGCCACCTTCAGCCCAGTCCAGACAGTATAGAGGGCGAAGTATTAACAGGGGGATCCAAGTCTACAAATTCGAAAGATGACGGGATAGCGACGGATCAAGCTTCGGCTATCGGACTTAAGGGGAAGATTAGGGATCCATACCAACAAGGTCAGGGAGAGGTCAGCGGTTCGGCGGGCGGCGACAAAATCGTGGCAGGCGCAATGAGAGAACAACAATCACTAAAACGAGCGCGCCGGTAGGAGCTTGCGCGAATGATAGCGCCGCGTCTGCAGAAATTCCACAGCCTGATTTTGAGATCTACGAGCTTTCTTCTCCGGAAAGCCGTGGCAACGATTCGGGAGCGGACGATCCGCAACCTAGACTCATGCCTGCGAGAACAAGGGGAAACCAGACCAATTTTGCGGTGCTTATTGATATTCCTAGCAAAAATGGTCAAGACCTCGAGTGCTGCCCAGCTCTAATCACCGCCTCAAACCCCCGAAAAAAAATCCCTACCCGGTCAGAGACGCCAACCCAGAACCTCCGAAGGTTATTGTAAATCATATTCCAGAGCTGCTGGCGCAGAGAGAGGGGACGAGCAATCTGGAGGGACCCGGTCGGTCTACATGAAAACTAAGCTCGGGTGGATACACTTGTTTATAGGTGTATGAAGGCTCGCAACAGCAGGACGGGAGTTCCGGGTAATACGAAATTACGGCTCTTCATGAGAGAAATGTGCGCCAGGGGAAACTGGCTTACGGCAAGTTCTGCAGCGAGCGGATGTCCAAATCACCTCCGAAAGCAAGAAAACGGCGGAAAGGTCATTAATCTATAGCAGCGGTAGCGTTTCTTCTCAAAAACTTTAGCTAGGCATAATCACAAAAATCTACTGAAGTTTTTGTTCTCCAGATGAATGGGGAAAAAGGGAGAAGTGACATGACATTAAATAGCGAAATGATAACTTCTAAATCACTCTTTAAGAGATCCACCAGAAGCAGGAGGAATTGAAGTGTAATGATCGGATTTAGTTATTTAATTTGATTGCTTGATTAATTAATTAAATTAAACTACTTGCTTTTTTATCCTTTTTTATCCTTTTTTTTTTTTCGGTGGGCCAGGCCATCACGCCAGTCCTTTTCCTTTCTCTCTGGGTCCCGTTAAATAACTCGTCGGTTCCGCGGAATCCGAAATCGCCGAGCTCTGCTCAAATTTAAGCTGCTTCTCTTTTCCTATTAAATAACTTTGAATCTGCTTTTGACATCTCTACTCTCAAATGCCCATCCATATTCTCCTCCCCTTTCATTCCTCTTCTCTATCTCTCCCTCTTTTCGTTTCCCTATTTCTCAACACAAACACGCTCTTTTCTTTCCCCCTCTTCCCCCCTCGTCCCCCTTTCAAGCATAAAATTTAGCGAATTGATGCCCGTGCGTGAGCAGAGAATCAAAAAGTAAGTACTGTTTGCTGTTTCTGTGTTAGAGGTACTCGCAACTAGCTACACAAGCATTTCAATTCCCGCAATCGGAAGCTTCTTAGCAGATAGCAGTTGGTATATATTCTTCCAACATTGTTTGTCAGTATAATCTAATTATTGCTGTTTATCGAATCTAATCGCAATTCTATTTAACCCATGGTTCTTTACATCAAAGATAGCCAAATGAACTGCTAATTTTGAATTATATCATTATTATTAAGGATAGGGGACAAATTCACAGACGTACATACACCAGTGTCGGAGTAAGAGTAAGAAAACTCTGGTAGCTGCGGAAACAATCCAACCATGGATATTGTGCTATCTGTTTGCGACACAATCGCTTTGGATCGCTTCTATGCGAATCTTTCCCACGAGATGGCAGCGGCATCCTAGCACAGCTTGAAAAGCTTAACCTCCAAGTACTACCGGCGGCTGCTTCCTTTGTCAACGGATCATCGCTTCCGCAATTATCCGCCTCTATTCCCCCTCGGTCGCCGGTAACCATCATGGTGGAAGATTTTCTCGGTGTAGAGCCGAGCAAATACGCTGCTCTCTCCGCTATTCACAGAGATAATATATATCGTCAATTTTTTCGCTCTGGATGATTGTTGGTATGTTTCTTCCGCTTTTCATTTGATAGACGAAAAAGAAAAACTATGAAGGAGTAAATGAAACCGTGTATGCGGAAGATTCGAGATTGCGCAATTGTCAGAAAACCACAAAGGTATTTGCTACTCAGGAGTCTTGCCATTATCAAGTAACTAACCGCGATGCTTGTATTTTAGGGCGTTTGGACTTATTTTATATTATATTTCGGGACCCTTTCCTACATCTTTGTTTTCGACAAAGCCACTTTCAACCACCCCAAATTCCTTAAGAATCAGATACGTCAAGAGATTGGACAGGCAATGTCATCAATGCCCTTTATGGCCCTCCTAACGGCTCCCTTTTTTCTCATAGAGGTGCGGGGATATTCGAAGCTGTACGAGAACGTGGACGACTATGGGATGTTCTACCTCATTTTCCAGTTCCCACTCTTCATCGTTTTCACAGATGCCTTGATATATTGCATCCATCGCGGTCTCCATCATCCAATTCTTTACCGCCGCTCCACAAGCCTCACCACAAGTGGATCATGCCGACCCCCTTTGCAAGCCACGCGTTCCACCCGTAGATGGCTGGAGCCAAAGTCTCCCTTACCACTTTTTCCCTTTCATCTTCCGCTTCACAAGTTTTCTTACGTTGTTCTCTTTTCGTTCATCAATATATGGACTGTCCTGATCCGTAAGTATCGCGCTCTTTTTTGCATTCTGTGAAAACCGAGTTCACCCCAAAATATTGCCAACAATTACTAATTTCTCCCTCCTTTGGGTCGTATTGTAGACGATGGCGAATACATGGCAAACTCCCCAATTGTTAATGGCGCAGCCTGTCACACTATGCACCACTTGTACTTCAATTACAATTATGGGCAGTTCACGACTTTATGGGACCGCCTTGGCGGATCTTACCGTAAGCCAAACATCGAGCTCTTTATAAGGAAACCAAGATGGGGAAGGAAGAATGGAACCGACAGCGGGAGGAGATGGAGAGGATTGTAAAGGAAATCGAAGGCGACGACAAGTATCGCGAGTATGAGGCCGCCAATGTCTCGAAAAAGACAAACTGAATCAATATCCGGGATTTCTAGAATTTGGCTGGTAAGAAAAAGAAGCACAACTCATTATCACTCATAATAGTAATTTGGAGGATCGTATAGAAAAAACTTTATTGTCCGGCACTTTATACCTCATTCGTTCTTCAAAAAAAAAAAAATAATAATAATAACAATAAATAATAATAATAACGGAAAATCGAGTAGAAGATGGTTCAATTGACATCATCGAAGCCATATTCTACCGTTCATATGGGTTGATAATACTACAAATTGTAATGTAAATTACTACGACTCTAAGGTATATATTGATATTTTGCATACCGTCAAAGTGCTGAACTCGTCACTTGCTCGCGCTCTTCAGAGAAACACTGTGTCTTATTTCCTCCAAAGCCTTATACGTACGGCCAGACGTACACGCAGAATAGGAGGGGAGCTTTTTGACATAGTTTAGTATTTCCTTCGGGAACGAAATCGGTAACAATACAAAACAGAATCTTTCAGTTGGGAGCAGTTTTAATGTCGCAGGAATCAATATCGTGCCAGATCAATGAATATATGGTAATAACATTACTATCCATTAGAGGTTATGGTTATTGCAAGATGCACAAGTTCAAAATGTTTCCATGCAAGGAATCTAGAAAAGATCTGGAATGCCGATATAAGCCGAGACGGCTACACCCTCTTCCTGTCGTCAAAGATTGCCGATGTATCCTCCGGATCATTTCCACCGTGTTCCCTCGTCGTCCTCTTCCGAGGCCATAGGCTGGGTAAAACAATTTGCTGGAACTTCGGCTCGACACACCTCTCGTCTATCCAAGAATGGATACGAGACTCAATGAGCTTTGCGATCTTCGGGACATCCTGTAGGCGGGAACGCGAGCCAACAAGGGACCGTATTGAAAGATCGAGTCGGTAATCATCTAATAGAGAGAATGTGAGGGTTGTGGAATTGGAAGCATTCTCCTGGGAAGGAATGAAAGATATCGAAAGCTACGGGGGAGAAGAAAGAAGAAAATAAACAAAGAGGGTTAGATATTATATTAAGTTTTATAGAAGAAATACCGTGATACGGCATTGCGAGAACAAAGAGGGGAAGAGGAGAGAACAATTTGGAGAACAGAGGAGGAAAAAAAAAGGGGAAGAAAAAAAAGAAAAAGGGGGGTGGGGGGTTAGGAGATAAGGTAATTTGGATGAGGTGCCACTAACAGTCCCGGAAAACCGAACAACCGAAACTGCCAGAGCGACGGGAGAACTGCTACTAGAGGTTTAGGATAGTTAAGTTGCAGCTTGTCTCCACACCAAGAGTGATGACGTCGGACAGGTCGATGTCCATCCTTGCCTGTAGCTTCCCGGGCTCATCCGCGCTCGGCGATATCCTGCAATTACTAAAGATCGGGAAATCTTCACCAAGGCTGACTTCCGTAACTTTAATAGTGTCGAGAAAATCTGGCTTCTGCGGCCCGTTGAGTACCTTGTCTAGGCTGATGAGCATAGCGTCATCAGTCCTTGCATCGTCGCGAAACTGAGCGATTGTTTGAGCAATCAAGACGTTGAACCAGTCGAGGGACTCGGGCTGGTGCGAATGAACATTGTAGTACGTTTTCGAAAGTATGGTGGCCGTCGTAAGGGTGGAGGGTTGCGAAGCACAGATGATCTCTTTTCCGCAACTTCTTCAGCTTCTTTTGGCGCTCGGAAACTAAGTCAGAAGCCGGTGCGCTGGAGTCACCGAATATGAAATATTTGATGAAGGCGCATATCATCACAATCACGCTAAGTTGGCCACGAGGAAGCCCTGCATGAAGCCCCAGCTACTACTACTACTACTACTAGCACTAATACTCAGAAAAAGAAAGAAGAAATAGAAAAAGACTCGGAGAGAAAAGCGATCCAACGATGTCAGCCAGTACACTGAGTTATCTGGAACAATAAACGACAATCTTACGCTTCCGGCCGGAAAAGAAATTTCATTATAGGTTACTTACTTACCTTGTATGGTCGACATCTTGTCTAAAGGCTTAATATTGATGAGAATTTGAAGAATATAGATATATATTAAGCAGCAAAACAGATGACTCCCTAAATCGCTTATATTGTCGACATTGATAGAGAGGCAGCAAGGAATGAAGTGGGCTTGTTTGAAAGGGGAAATGAAAAAAGCAAAAGGTACGAGAAAGCTTTAGGCGCCCTTCCAAAAAAAAAAAAAAAAAAAAAAAAAAACTCGCTTAAAGTCGGACCTTTCACTTAATTTTTAGGATCGGCACTTGAGTTTTTTTTTTTTTTTTCCTTTACGCATTTGTTCTACTTCGTTAATTAAAACCCAAAGACACTACTACGCTCAATTGCTCAAGCAAAATCTAACAACCCAACCTCAAAGCCGTCCGCGAATATATCGTTGGATTCCCCTTCCAGAAATACCAAACGCCGCACAATCTAATCACGAATTACCGCTACCGGAAAAAAGAGAAAAGAAATGCAGCTTTCAGAGGAGGCCAAGGTGAGGCACTGGCAATACAGAAGAAACGAGAGAGTCTGAGACGCCATTTATAAAGCTCGTCCACTTACGTTTGTAATTGCGGTTTAAAGGAAAGGATTTCCCGCATCATCGACATATCTAGAGTCGCCATTCACTAGTGAGTACTGGTCCACTTGCAGATACATCCGCAAGCCCCCCAAAACCAAAAAAAAAAAAAAAAAAAACGAACGGAAGGGTGCTTCGTCGCTGACAACTACCTTCTCTGGTCACGTTGCAGTGGATTTCTACCATTTGTTTTGTACATGGGCTATACAAGAAGTGAACCGAAACCAGCGCTCATTCGGTAAGCTGAAGCCTTTTCTTTTCTCTTACTCATTTATTGATTTGTTTAACTATTCGATTTTTTACGCAAAAACCATCGACGTAGGAGTCAGTATAAAAGAAAACAAAAAAAGGACTAATAAGTTCACAATTTACAGCTTGATAACTCCTCTGGCGTGAGGAACGACTGCTTTATGAACCCACCATTCAATTCGTATTTAGTTTTCAATGTATTATATGTCAAGTCGGCTCCAAAATCATCAGCAAGAATGCCTCAATATGGATGAGGTACTTTTAACCTCCGGAATAGACTCTGTTCACCTTCGTTGGTTCGCCTCTCAGTGGGTACCATAATAATAAACATGTACATATAATAATATAATATGTCTGCTTCTTCTTTTAGCAGGTCAAAATGTCTTCTGAGATCTTATATAAGTAAATCTCCCCCCGGATTGTTTATTAGCATACCAATTTTTTTTCAAGTTAAGTCGGAATACCTTGCAAACGAATGCTTTGGGGCTCCCCGACAGAAATATCAATCATGTGTGTTCGTAGGATCAATAGAAGTTACATCTACACTTAACCCGCACTCTAGAATTCCTCGAGCTCCTCGCTTACCATCTTCATCCTCTCCTTGACGCTTTCAACGCCATCTTCCTCTCCTTCCTCTCCACTACTGCCTACGATTATCCGGCTCGGGGTTGTCTTTTCCTGCCACGGCTATAACCATTCTGGCAGTTTCTGCAACCAGACCTAGCAGGATCGGAACAGGCTGGGTTGGCTGCGCGAAAACTTCTGGAAATTCAGCAAAAAACTAGCTTGGGAGCGATCCGATGGGCCTGAGGACACGCCAGAAAAGCTTGATTGTGCTGGTTCATGCCCCGATAATACCGCAAACTTAAGAGATTACGTATTTGCTTGCGCCGGAGAAATATTGGAGTGTATGCCGGATGAGGAGGAGGAAGATGCAACGGGTGCGTCAAGAGGTACGTAGTTAAAGAGGGTTGAACATTTGTCAGCTTGATATTAAATGGGGCTATCTCAAACGCCATAGCCTTTTAAAAAATCTCGGAAAAACGCAGCACACCCATAACATGTTAGCATCGCCAGCAAGATCCAAAATGAAACAAAGCAAAGGGATAAAATCACTAGGGTATAAAATCTTCTACAAGTCGCCACAAGTTAGGTGCGGATCTCATGGGGTGGATTTTATGTCCATACTTAGACCCGTGATGTTATTATGTGGCCAGAGCATGTCTTCGCATTTCACAAGGACGGTCTTAATAATATTGACTGCCAAAAGTAGGATATCGAGTTGAGCTCGAGCATGCCAATCGAGGATTCTTCGAGGTACCGCAAATGCTGGGGAATCACACCAAAAATGGGAGGTTAAATAATCAATTAGCGGCAGGAAAATCAATAAGTCAATCACAAAAGTGTGCTATCCATGTTGAAGGGTAGATTCGGGTGTTTGTGCATACCTTGTTGGAGCAATTTACTAAGATATCAATTCTGGAAAACTGCGCTAATGGTGAACGCTAGCGCGTTTGGCAATGCCGCGTTTTTTCTAAATATGATAACACGTAAAACGATATAGGAAGGAAAGAAAAGAAGAACGACGCATCGCTGTTAACTAGGAGAAATATAGGCATTTTACTCCTTCTAAGGCCAAGGTAAAAGTAAGAAGAGAACCGGACATCTAACTTCAGGACGAGACCCGGTCGCCACCACCTCTTGAGCTGACCTTATATCGAGCCTGTCCACATTTTCCGTCGTCTTCTTCGTATTGCGTGAGGTCTGTCACTTCTGGCGTTGGGTACCTCGGAGAATTGTGATTTGTTTTCCGTCGGCCGTGCAGCTTCGCTGCTCTTCGTATTCTAAATAGTGGCAGCCATTCATCGTATTCTCCGAGAGCAGCTGCGGCAACGGTGTCGCCGTTTGATAAGGCATCGGACTCAATGTAATCCAATGGGAGATGTCGGCAAGTTATCAGCCAACCTCCCTGCCGTTGGCGGCGATGTTGGATCTTCGTGAAGTAGTAGCAAGCTGTGCCGAGCTGCAGCCAGTCGCGTCAGATGTCAAGTCTGGGGTAGCTGAGCTGCCAATGCGCTATCAAACGTGACAGGTGCTCAGTGAAACTTCGGCCATATTTCATGGAGTATTCTAGAGAGAACTGAACCATAGTGTAGTCACAGATAAGGAAATACTACGAGAGGAAAGAGATGAAAGGAAAAAAGGGGAAAAGAAAATTAGATTGCCACCTTACAAGGATCTCCAGTATTTCCTTGTTATATTTATTGGTGAAGTAATTCTTGATAATATACATATATATATATGACCATGCGTACGTGCGTACCTTGCAGAGGGGTGCGAGAATTATATAATATTATAATGGATATAGTTAGTTGGTGCTTTTATTGTGGTCCTAGACCAAGAAGGAATTTCTAGTATTTAGCTAGATGTTTAACCTGCATATGTATGCACGCAAACTCCTAAGGGGTACAAGTTCAATTAACTCATACTTAATTCATATGACCTTGCGTAAGATAGAAACACGGAAATATATATATATATATATATATTAATGTAAGAAAGAAAAGGGGAGAAAGAAGAAAATATGGGAAGGAAGGAGATATAGCGAAGGGAAGAGAGAGGGAAGAAACAAGGAAAAATTTACACATTAATTTATCATGGTATCTTCTAGGCGTCTAGACTCCAATAAATAATAAATAATCTAATAGATGGATCATGCATATAAGGATATATCTAATTTGGTCGCTAGATGCAGTAATAATTTTAGACCTCAAGCCGATCCAACGCCAAGTATAGAATAAGAACAAGAACAAGCATAACAAGTTCAATAAAAAAAACAAACTAACTAAGATAAATAAATCAATCAAAAATATACCCGAGCGCTCGATGGAAAATACAGGGCCTGAGGGATGCAGAATATCAAAAGGAAAAAAGAAAGATAGATAGACAAGACAAAATAAGCTGCTAAAAAAAAAAAAAAAAAAAAATACACATTAATTTGATCATGGTATCTTCTAGGCGCTCTAGACTTCCAATAAATAATAAATAATCTAATAGATGGATCATGCATATGTATAGAGATTATTCTAATTTTGGTCGCTAGTGCAGTAATAATTTTAGACCTCAAGCCGATCCCCAACGAAGTATAGAATAAGAACAAGAACAACACAATAACAAGTTCAATAAAAAAAACAAACTAACTAAGAAAATAAATCAAATCAAAAATATACCCGAGCGCTCGATGGAAAAAACCTACAGGGCCTGAGGGATGCAGAATATCAAAAGGAAAAAAAAAGAAAGATAGATAGACAAGACACAAATAAGCTGGCTAAAAAAAAAAAAAAAAAAAAAAAAAAAAAGATACCGTAGCACGGAGAGAGTCAAGAGTAATTGCCATAATAATGGATGCGATTCGCGACTCGTGGAATAAACTTGTCTACTACGTAGCACGCCGTAGTAGAGACAAGGCTCGGTTGAACCCCCCAACCCGGTTCCTATAATAAGAAGGTTAAACGCTGCTATAGGAATCGATTCACCCCAACGCTCTTGTCCTGTCCATTTTACTCTTTTTTCTTTCCCAAAAAGGAATGGGTTTTTAGCTTACATATACTGGCGATACTGCCGCCTTCTTCTCGACTTTGACACCTCCAGCGTTATTGCCTTGTACGGCTTGCCTTTGGTGGTGCCGAATCCCCGAAGCCCTCATTGCTTGCATTTGCGCCTCTTCGTCGCCGTCGTCGGCCCCGCGGCATTATTTCTTCATCGCCAAGCATAACCGCATCGCCATTTTCAGTATCGACGTTTCTTCGGCCCCTACCTGGTGAATGACCTGTATCTGGATCATCTATTTCAAGCATGGTTGTAGTGAGCAAGCATGATCAACAGAATTAAATCAGGGATTGGGGAGGTTATACCGCCGCGCGTGCGCCTGGATCTGTTGCTATCCCGTTGTCGTCCTGAACGCGAACGTGAGCTGGAAGGTAGCGGTTCGCATTTCATGTCGTACTTAATCTCCATGGCGTCCCCGTCTCGATTTTCGTAGTGATGATCCTCGGGCTCACCTCTCCGTGGCCTAAAATCTGTATTGAATGTAAATTGTCAGTAAATAACGCGAATTCAAAAACCGCGTATGCGCATATCACACGGTATTAAAGAATAGGAGATATTGGGGATTTGTTGGCACACACCACTGCCGGTCCTCGACCTCCGCGCTCTGGTCCCCCCGATTATAGTTCCTCTCTCGTATGGAGATCTTGAGGGCTTTGTTTCCGGGAAGAAATATGAGGAGGAAGGTAAGAACGATCGTGAATCCTACCTCCAGTTCGTATGACTACCAAAATCGTTCACGATCATTGTTCGGCTTCCCGATTACCTTCCGGAGCACTCTCCCTATCACGATCTCTGTCTCTATCCCTATCCCTATCTCGATCTCTTTCCCAGCCCCTGTTTCTATCCCAATCGCGGGCCTTCCTCGACCTCCTGTTCGCGGCCTCTTCGAGAGCCCCTTTCCATATCTTATTGGAGGATGATGATGAGAATAATAATAAATAAAATAGTAGTAATATAAGAATAAATAAAAAAAGATTCTTTCTCGTTGAGAGTGAAAGTACTTATAAGTATATCTATACCTCAGAGAGCGATACGAGATCGGCCGCGCGAAGTTTTTGAGGTCAAGTAATGAGGAAGGATTGCCGTTTCTGTGCGACTCTCTTTCTTTTTTTATATCTATATAAAAAAAAAAAAAAAGAAAAGAGAAAGGAAAGAAAAATCTCCAAGTCTAAAAAAAGGGGAAAAAGAAAAGAAAAAATTGCCAAGGAGTTTTCTCGTGACCGCAGGTTTTTTTTTTTTTTTTTTTTTTATGAAGTAGGTATTGTATCGTTATGGCGCTAATAATAATAATAAAGTACACACCTGCAAAATCCCCCGTCATCGTCTACCACGCCGCTGCCAACCATCAACTCTTTCCGCCTCTTCCCTATAGTCTCCATCGAGCCTCATCAAAGCGAAACCCTTTACGTGCAGCAGACCCATCTCTTTAGCTACTATTCTCTATACAGTTGTCATGTCTGGACTGTGGAGATTTCCCTTGCCTAAACTTCCATCATCGGCGGCGCTCAGAACCATAGGAGTGTATACCTCGGGGCTGGTGAGTTTACACACTTTTGACTTTAACAGCGATAAAACTTATGTAGCATTCTGTAGTAGTCTATAAGCAAGTTCAAGGAGATATTCAGTCATATTTCTTTACTTTCTTGTTTGGGGAGTGGTTTCCATTTCGCTCTCCTTTTGCTCCTTTTTCCCCCGCCACGGTTTCTATTATATGTTCCAGCCTATCTATCTAGTTATTTCACCTGTATCCGACATGTACCCCTTCCTTCTTTCCTCTCGTTCCATCTCACCGCTTCGACGTTCTTATCTCTTTGCGCATCCCGAGGCTAACGATGCTTTCAAGTTTTCTCTCGGGTTCTGGTTTTCCTCGATGCGGCCGTCTACAGCAAAGTTGCAAACCCCGGAAATGTCCACATTAAATTCGTTGACTGATACCAGCCATCTGCAGTATTTTTGGGGATGCTTGTGTAGGTCTACTTGCATAGCATTCTCAAAAAAAAAAAAAAAAAAAAAAAGAGAGAGAGAAAACAAAAATCCTACCGCATTAACGATGTGCTATGTGGTTCTGGTAACTCTGTCGGACCTTATTAACCTTTTTTTTTTCGGTTCCTCAGGATAAATCTATTGAGAAGCAAGGTTATCGCAGAGTCATTTTCCTTCCACGGTAATGATGTTGCTTGGAAAGCACGTCTAGTACTTTTCTAGGCTTTGCGTTAATGGCAGGGGGTCTCAGGCTCCGTGGTATGTCTGACGGCCCTTAATACGAATGTTATGTATATCGCTAACCTTATTCAGTGTGTTCTCGTATTAAAATTATATTGTGCACGGATACCCATTTTCTACTCTTTACTTCGGCGTCGCAAACGTTGTTTCGAATTCTCTAATCATGCTAAGGTGTTAACTTTGCATCCATAACTCCTCCCAGGTCCTATTTCACGTCCACTCTTGCTAACTTAACCCAGCACCGTCGTTCTTTTGGGTTTCTCAAAATCTGGAGGATGAGTACAATTATAATCTGGCTCTATAAGCATATATATTCTTGAACTCCAGCACTAATCCAGAATTCGCCCGGGCTCGTGCATAGCGTGTTGCCGGAGACCACTAAAGGAGGCTACTTTCAGTTTTCTTCGTTTTATACAATTGATCCATCATGCTTTGAATCTATTTCATTGTGCTTATTTTTATTTTATTATTATTATCCTTGGAGGGTCCGGACTAATCATTATCATTATTATTATCATTGTCATTATTATTATTATTTATTATATTATATTATTATTATTAATATTATTATTATTATCTTCTTCCTATTTCACAATCTTGCCATTAATGCTATTACAAATCATGTTGACAGGACGATGGCCTTGATGGTTTGGTCGCAGTATATAATATGTTATTTTTTAAGCAATATAATCCATGTTTTTCGTTTTATTTCTATTTCTATACGAACAGATCCACCAAGTAGAGTCTGCTATGTAAACTGTTCACTGGTAGTTTTTGAGACTTCCCCCAGTAATATCTTATAACCTTGTAGTTCAGATCAGCATATATAATATATATCGTCGTTGAGTCAAACCTTTTTTTTTTGTCGATAGTAAAGTAACCCATAAACCAATACGTCTTATTCCTTTTCTTATCACTCTCGTTGCATTTTATATCTTTTTTTTTTTTTTTTTTTTTAAATGTTTAGTTTCATATACTGAGTGCCGTCTAAGTTTTCTTTCTTTTTGTCTTCGATTATAACCGCATAATAGAACATCGATTATGTCGTATAGCTTTTTCCTATCTAAAATGCCCAGTCTTTGTAGCATACGGCACATTGTACAGAATAAACTAGCAAATATTTCCATTCTTTCTTATTCCTTCTAAAGCTTCACGAGCTCTGACTGTTCCAGATATGAGCATATCTTTGTGACGGCTTCTTCCACTGTCGTCTCACTGGTATTGAGGTAAATCTCGGGCCGTTCTGGTTCTCGTACGGGGCACTGATCCGGTGAAATCCTTAATAATACCCTCCCTGGCCTTCTTATATAGCCCCTTAGGGTCCCCTCTCCGCAACTTCGAGAGGATGTCTACGTGGACTTCTACAAAAACAAGTCCCGACGTTGAATGTAGGTCGCGGGCGACCTGCCGATCCGCAAGCATAGGGGATATAAAGGAAGTGATGGCTATCGTGCAAGAGTCGGCAAAGAGCTTTGAAACCTCAGCTATACGTCTGATTTTTCATTCCTATCCTTCTCCGAAAAGCCAAGGTCCTTATTCAAGCCGAACCGGATATTGTCGCCTTTAAGTCCGCACGGTCTGTCAGCTCGATTCTGCCACCTCCATATTTTATCTAATCAAGCGAGCAATCTGCCCCGAAAATGCGGCGCACAACGTGCCAAAACAAGGGTAATTGATGGGGACAGGAATCCAAGTTGGTCAAGCAGTGCAGTATAAAACATTGTGCGCGAAAGGAGCAAGGCGATAATCACCATCTAATCTGTACGCCGATAAGCCATTGTGCAGGAGGTGTTGCTCTAGCGCCGTTGCTATCGTGACTTTCCAGAGGCTTAGACCAGTCAGCCAAATAGTGAAGCCTTCTGCTTCGCGTACTTGCTGCGTTCTTCACGAGTCAATCCAAAATGCCAAGTTATATTCCTATATTATTTCAAATCCGGGAGAAGGGCAAGAAATCCTCGGTTTTTGTCTCCAGCGAAGGACATGTCAGCTCCTGCGAAATATCTCTATAAGATATGAATCTTACAATGAATAGTATTATAAGAATCGTGGAAGATATGGAGGTTGCGCAAAAAGGATAATTTATTACGTAGACATGTCTGCGCTTGAAGCAGTAAGCAGAGAGTATAAAATGTTAGGTTGGATATGGACAAAATTGAATAATATTTTAAAAAAGAATTTCTTCCAATCGATTCAAATCATTAACCGTTGATATGAACGAGCCTTTTGAGCTCCTTTATTATTTTTATTAATTTTTTTTTTTTTTACTTCTTTTACTTTAAATAGTATTTTCGCCTGTTCAAATTGCTTATTCATTTCGATAGTAGTAGATTTTCAAGAAAGATTAGAACGAAAAAGGGAAAGAATCTGGGACATACACTCACGGAGGTTGAGGAAACCTCCGATCTGTCGTATCGAGGTAGTATCTTTGTTCAACGACTATAAAGCTTGATCCAAAATTTGTTCTGTATACTTACCAATAATCTTCTGTATATTCCTATATATATATATATAATGTATATATTATTATTCCACACACACACACACACCACACACACACACACATATACACACACATATGCATACTTAAGTATATATATAGAGAGAGAGTATTAAGCTCGCTCGTTCTAGATACTCAAATACTTATTAAATACCAGATCTCTGACTTTAATCAAATAGACACCATTCATTCAATTTTTTTCATGAGTATCCAAAAGGAAAAGAAAGGAAACAGAAAAATGGACATCATGGTCAATAACCTAACCTACACTTACACCAATGGCACAAAAGGTCAGATTCCTTGCGTTTGTTTACTTTTCCATAATTATAATTCCCATATATATATAATATACTTATATATCTACATTATTCTTCTTCCTTGTTCGCTCCCAACCTTTTTCTTTTTCTTGTCTTTTTTTTGGTCACTTTCGTTATTAACCCTCATATTCAGGTCTTGATAATATCAGCGCATCTCTACCAGCATCGTCCAGGACTCTCCTCGTCGGCGGCAATGGAGCAGGAAAGACAACCTGTATGTATCCAATTCCCGCTGAGCACCACCGATAAACTCTTCTTGCTCTAGGGTCACTTATGCCTTTTCTTTACTAAAGCTTTCAGAAAGCCAAAAAAAAAAAATAAAAAAAATAAAAAAATAAAAAAAATAAAAAAAATACATAGATATTGCGCTTGCTGTACCATTCAACAATGCTTTGGTTAGAATCATATACGCATATATACGTAAAAGCAATTTCTATTTCAACGCGAAGGACAAGAAAGAAAGAAAGAAAGAAAGATGGCGGGTGGAAGGGAGGCAAAGTCGTGAGAAGTGTCTTTCGAATAAACACATTGTCAGTTTTGACTATAGAACTCGGTCCTAGCGTCATACTCCCCAGCATTTTATATGAGATTTATTCGAACAATGATATATATATTCATGTGGATACCCATACATGAATATAAACATAAATATATGCCTCCCCCAAGGTCTATAATGGTTGCTTATGACCTCGGAAAACGCTCAGTGCTGCGTCTTCTGGCAGGTAATGCCCTAATGAGGATATTTTGCGTACATAACACTCACCCCGTGTACATATAAAGTCATCCTCATTATATTAGCCTAGTCTATCGATTTTGTTCATACTGATGATTGCAGGAAAATCGCTTACACGGGACGGACATTCTCGTCGGTGGGGTTGACCCTTTCAAACGGGGCCTCGAAGGGGTCACATACTTGGGAACCGGTAATCAATCTTTGTGGTCCTTGGACGCTTGCTAATCCCAACACATCACCAAATATTGACGTTCATTAAATACAGAATGGGTCCTCAATCCCGTGGTGCGCAATACGGACGTTGGAGTGGTAGAACTGATAATGGCGTAAGCATCTATTCAAATTCCCCGCATGGATTGATGGTCTCTGATATTGTATACTGTGCAGTTTCTTTTTTTCTAACTAATTTTTTGCCATTTGTCTAGGTTGGTGGTGCCCACTATCCAGAGCGCAAAGCTGAATTAATGTCTATACTTGAGTACTTGCTCCATCGTGCTCACCGTGCATCGGTATCAATATACTGCGCATCGCACTTGTGTAGAGCTAAACAGAAAGTTTCATAAAGTATCGACCCCAAATGGAAGATGCACACTATCAGTGATGGCGAACGAAGGAGAGTACAACTGGCTATGGGTTTTGGTGCGGCCTTGGCAGGTGTTACTGCTTGACGAGGTACCTTGAAAGCCCCAAACCACGCATATATCTCATTGACTTTATAGTAAAAGAGGTGGTTAACATCCAATCAACAAGGTAACCGTGGATCTAGACTGTTTGGCCCGAGCTCGTTTTCTGTCCTGGCTGAAAGAAGAGACCCAAACACGACCCGCAACCGTGGTATATGCGTCACATATTCTCGACGGCCTCCTAGAGTCCTGGCCGACACACCTTGTGAGGATGGATGCGGGGAAAATAAAAGCATCAGGCAGGGTTGACGAGTTTTATTCAACCGACGGTGCCCTCGGACATGAAACGGACCTGAAAAGCAGGAAACAAAATGATGTTCATTTTGAGTTTTCTCGAAATTCCGATCTTTTAGAGCTTGCCTAGGATGGCTCACCAAAGATCTTGCCGAACGTGGTCCCCGCTGAACGCTTGCCCGTTAAAACATGTATACAGATATAAAATAATATATATATTATGGTTCACAGCCCCCAGGCTTTACCACTCGAAAGAACATGGCGTTTCCCCCCCGTCTTTATAAACGGGGTTTGTTTAATTTGTCTTCCCTACTTAGAGATAAACATCCCTCGAGAAGTTCCTCAAAAATGAGATATTGGTCATATATCATGTCTATGTAATATCAGATACATACATATATAACTCAGGTACTACAATGCATCGTGTTACCAGCCGCCGGTATTTCATTGACGGACGCTCGGAACTCCTTGGAAATAAGGCCATACACCGCCGGCGAAGTCTGATAGTGAGCAGAAACCATTGTCGTTACTGCTATATAATGTCTTCTCTTTTGAAGAATATATCCGTAATGACGAGTCCTCGCTCCAACTGCCATCTCATATCTCTGGCTATTTTCTTCCCTGATGCCAGGCTGCCAAGCAATTTGTGTAATAGACTTATCCGGTGTCGCCGAGGGAAGTGCAGATATCACCAATTTCCATTCGTGCACCTCTTGACGCGAATCGACCTCACCTCTATAAACGCAAAGGTCCCCGTTCTCCAAACCGATACCCAACATGAAAGAGTTTTTATCATTCAGACGAATATAATCATGGTAAAATGCTACTGCTTTCACAGCATTATCGAATTTAAGTGTTGAAGTACAGGACCATTGGGTTTCGTCATCTTCTTGCTGCTGCCATATTTTAACCTTTTGTGAAGAAGCTTTGTTAGGACCTGTGAAAAATGACTTTCTTCTCTTGTGGTATGGGTAAAGTACCGTTTTATCTCTTGATGCCGTTGCGATCATTCGTTTGTAGAATGCGGCGCCCAACTTCCATCCCAGATGATTCTGCTGTGTGCTTTCGGCATCACGCTGTGCACTTGGAAGCTGTCGGCATTTCCAGTAGTTCCTGGAACCTTTTAGCTATAGCCCATTGCCTGTCGCGACCAACGCTCAGCAAAAATTGGTCGTCATTGGAAAAGGCAAGTCGATTGATCGTCAAAGCATGGGTTTTCAAAGGCGGTATTAACTGACGCCATCCCTGACAATCATACAGCCTAATGACGGCGTAATCAAGTGAGGAAGCTTTGCAGGCAGTCGCCAGGATGCGACCATCGTGGCTTCCTGCCACAGCTGAAATCTCAAACCCATGCCCATAGAGCTTTTCGGTCTCGGGCCATAGTGTATGACGTGATAGATCATCCTCTAGCGGAGGATGAGAGGGCCCGAGATCTGAATTTGATAAAAGGCCATTATCGTTTTGGATACCTGTGGAACTGCCATCGCTATCCCCTTCCGCCTTTAGTAATCCGCTGTCCTCGCTATCTTGGACTTTATTAGACAACCCAAGCGCTGGGACGCTTGCGGCATCCGGCATTAGATCTCGGGATATCCCTTGCACGTTGCATAAGTTTTCCAACAGAGATGCGGTAACTTTGGGCTCATCAAAAACTCGCAGAAGCTTTTCGTCCGCTCCACTTACGAACCGGTTTGCTCCGACAAATGCAACACAGTTTATATCGTAACCATGGATCTGAGGACGAGAAAACTCGTGCCACGACGTAGTGGAATAGGATCTCCATTGAGAAATAGACGAGTCGTTTGATCTAGGCTACAAATTTGTATTTTATATTATTTCATTTTAAATGGAAAGGATACGTTAGTATATTTCTATAACAGGCCTTGCTATGAAACTTATTCCAAGAAGTTGTGTTACAAGTTGATTCTGCCCACCTTGTGCTTAAAGAACCGACCTTCAGGTTCCCACGCTACACCGGTTACATCTCGAACATGTCCGCCTATAGCTATCGTTTGACGCCAGGAACTATCCTGCTCGTGTTTCCACATTCTCCAACTGCCTGTTTTCCCAATGCAACGACAGACCTACCGTCAGGGGCCCACAGTCCCGCCCAGAAGCCGCAGTACTACCTGTAGCAGTGCTTGCACCTTTCGTAACATTAATCTGTCCCAGTCTGGAAATTGAGACCCAGATCCCGGTTGCTTGATCCTGTTGCCATATAGTTAAGGAATTGTCTGCTGACGCAGATAGAAGTCGTAAAGGTACCGCATCCTGCGGACTATCGCCAATACCTTTGTATAAACTCAGCTCACTAATTCTCGGTGACGTGGTGTTGCGCGAAAGAACAAGGCGGACAATAGAAGGGGGAAGAGGGGTAAGCAAGAGGAACTCTTACCACCCTGTGAATCCCACTGCGTCGTATAAACCAGTCATCATGTCCCACGAGAAGTGCCTCAAATGTAATGGTATAATCCTCTCCTTCGGCGCGGAACATGTGCGCCTTGTTGATAAAGATCTCCCCATATCAATCTTTATGGTATTCTTTATACGCTCTGGGAGCTTAACACCTTTGCGAAGCGCCAGAGCCTAATGTACTTATCCTGGCTTCCACTGGCCAGTAAGATATCAGGCGGCTCGCCCAACGACGGATCCGCATTTCTTTTCTCTCGCAGACGAATGACAACGATCGCACCCAATTTTCATGGCCAGCAAGAGTTGCAACGTGTAAAACGGAGCCTCCGATGAAAAGGCACTATCCGCAATGTAAATATCAATCGAAGCGGTAGTCCCGGCGATGGCCAATATCATCGCGCTCCTTTCCCCGTTCTTCAGCTTGAACCGAGATAGAGCAACAGCTAAAGGGAAATATCTCGGTTTTGTAACAATTTCCTGGAAGCATTTCAACTCGGGTGATTTTGGTGTCTGTTTTTTCGAGGTTGGCGAGAGCGTTGCTACTTTCGTCGCTGCTCAATCCGTTAAGCTTCCATATTCGAACACTTCCATCAGAGGATGAACTAGCGAGAATATATGCGGATGACCCCATTCCGGTATCCGCCTTTCCCAGTTGTTCGGCATGAATAGACGTTATCGAACGGCATGTGCGCTAACGCTCAATAGAGGCTTATAGTTGTTCCGTGCACGATTTAAATTCCAGGCTTTAATCGACCTATCCTCACTACCAGAAATGATAATTTCATGCCCGTTTGCTCTATTCGGTAGGAAGTTTAGAGCATTAACCTTTCCCTCGTGACCCTTTAGAGTACCAAATACTCCGGTACGAGGGACGTTCTATCGAATTGAGAAAGGCCCGCGGAACGTACCACAAGTTAGCAACGATGGCTTGAACTTTTGGGAAATAATACCTGCAGGTTCAATCATATCGCACCGGCTTCCACAGCGCTACACCCTGCCGGCCCGAAAGCCAAGATTCCAGACCCTTTGTCCCATGCGGAGGCCGACGGATATGGCGTGCCGCCGACCGAGATGAACTCCTGGTTCATGTCCAAGTTTCCTTCCTGCCCGAGGTTTAGCAACCAGGCTAAGCGTGCCCAGCAATATAGGCAGCCTCAAATACTGATACGAAAAGAAGAAGCTCTGTCCGTAGAAACTCTGATTACCAGCGGAGTTGATCGCTTGGATATATCTCTCCTTATCAATACTTATTGGGACAATCTCGATCTTCTATTCTCTCGCAAAGGTCTCTTTTTTTTTTTTTTTTTTTTTTTTTTCAAGAGAACTTTCTGAGAATATCGACGTAGTGCCGCGGCGTAAGTAGCATTTGTATTTGTTGTGTTAGCTTGGGGGCTAAAATTTATGAATATATAATATATAAATACTTAAATAAATAATATACCTACCTTGAACTGAGTAGGGGAAGTATTTTTTATACAACTAAAAAGCGGCACACAATTATTATTGATATAACAATAAAGCAGGAATTAAAAAAAAAAAAAATAACCTTTAAAGTAAGTAAGCAATAGCACGTAGAAAATTGCCCAGGCAATATTTCTCAAGTATAGCGTAAAAAGAAGTGGAAGTGAATCGAAGTGAAGTGAAGAATTATACCGCTTTTTCGGTTTTACAGCACTATTATTTTTCTTTTCTTTTTAAAGATGGTGTAATATGAAAGAAGTGGATATAGACTGGCGGCCCCTTTTTTTTCTGTCGCCCAAGTATTTCGCTTTCTTCAAAGAAGCTATTTTTAACGAACAAGGAAAAATAAAATGTCAACAAAGAAACTACTCGAATGAATAATAATGGGAGGAGGTGATACTATCGTGTTAGCTTTGGACTATTGAAATGTCTAGGAAGTAATATTATTACTAGAGATATATTCATCAATCCAAATATCTACTTAGGCACTTAAGTATTTCTAACTGAAATAAATTCTATTCTCTTATCTAGCTAGGTGCATAGTGGAGAAAATAAGAGCAAAAAGAAAGAAAGAAGGAAGGAAGGGGGGAATGCCACCTCTTGCGACAGGAAAGGTCCTAGCCTTTGTTTTCCTTGTCTAATAGTTAATTAAGATATGAGCTCGTTAACTTCGCGAGAATAATATAAACTTCAATGTCGCTCTTGGTGGCTCAAATCCCTATCACCATTCTTATTTGAGTTTCTATACTTGCGGAGCAGACTTATATATAAAATTTCAAGCTAGAGCCTCGAGAGTGCCAGGCTCCAATGAAGCAAGAAGCAAGTAAATACTTAGTGTAGAGGGGACTACTGAAAAGGTTAAGCAAGTGTTTGGAATTGACTATGCGATCGTTGGCGGAAGATGCGCTGGCGTATCCGTGGCGTGTCGGTCAGGATATTCTGATTCCGGAATTCTGATCCGTCGTGCCTTGTTATTATAACTAGATGGAATAATCTGTTGTCGAACACAATTAATCGGATACTCCTGAGTATAACCAAAAGTAAAATGAAAATATAGTCAAGTAAAGTAGAGACAAAGAAGCTTCCAGTGTGTTTTACCTCAACGATTTCAGCTCTAGTAAATGCATGGTGGGGATGTCGACGGTCGAACAAGCCATCAGATAACCGTAGAGGACTCTAAGCACAGACTCGTGTGCAATGATAAGAAGGTCACCTCGTTCTCTCTCTAGTTCCAGTATTATAGGCTCCAGTCTTACCGCAAGATCATGGTAGCTTTCAGCGCGGGGATATCGGTGATGATATGGATCTCTTTTGTGTTTGTCGAGTTCCTCCGGGTAAAGTTTCGCTATTTCGTCATCTGTCATTTTCTCGCAAGAACCAGGTTCAATTGCGAGAGCTGCGGTCGCTGGCGTACTCTATATCCCTTAGTAGCGAAGAATTTGGCGGTTTGGACTGTTCTTCGGCGGGTTGATGTCCAGACCGTGAGGGGTATATCTCGTCAGAACCACTTGTGCAATAAAGGCTTCGCGTTCGGCAGCTCGAGTTTTCATGATGGTTTCGGTGAGCCGCGCTGCATAGTCTTCTCCAATTTTTGACAATGGAGCATCCGCTTTGTATGAATCTTCTTCGGCTGACGGTCCGGCCTTTATTTATTTATTTGTTTGTTTGTTTATTAACGAAAATAAATAAGAAAATGAGCTCGATATTTAAAAAGGAAAAATAAAAATAGAAAATAAAAAAATGAAATAAACCAGTAAACGAATAATATGAAGGAAGCAACGAGAGCACTTAAACAGGGCCCTATAATTTTGTTCGTTTGATAAAGAAAATACATTCTCAATATATTTTATTTTGCCCTGCTTTTATTTTATCGCGTGGAAGAAATTTAGGAGGCGCAGTTGAAAGTAACCAGCTAAATTTTCATAAAAATATATGATGCGATTCATACTCACCCTTGCAAAGTAAGTCCGTCTAGATTTGATATGCAGATTCATCAAGTAGAAAACTATCCGATTTGGGAGGTAGCCAAATCTGCAATTATTAACGATAATTCTCTCCCCGGCGTTGATCATCTGCAGCAGTAGTTAGCTGCGGGTTCGTTATTTCCGAAACTAGAGAGTATCGTTTGCTGCGCGATATACCTTGATGTAGTCTAGGTCCGGTTCCTCCATCGACTCAAAGTGGGTATTTTGACGTTGATGCGACGAAGGTAGTCCTTCACGGCTTCCTCAGCATCCCAGCCTGCGTACTAGTTCCCCCCACCAAAAAAAAAAAACCAATGTTAATGAACGGACCGAGGATTTACCGGTTGAGCAATGCTAAGGAAAGGAGAGAAACGCATGCGCTTTCAAGCTTGATGTCTTCACTTACGTCTGGAGAGCTGATTTTAACATTGCGGACATTCTCCTCGATAATTTTGATGTCGTCACAGGCCGATTCGATAAAAATTGTCTTAAATACGAGAACATGAAATTTACCGTCAGTATCCAATGACGATAGGCAAGATTCATTATCACCCGTGTATGTCGTGCTTTGGCGAATTCTTTTGCCATCCTCTGCGACCAGCAGCTGTTGGGTTCACAGCATCGTAGATGGCTACCTGCCATTGTTTTTGTCAAAAAACTCGTAATATCATTGCGACAGCGTCGAAGCACGTTTCTGCCGTAGAAGAACGGAGGACGGCGAAGCTGTGTGAATAGTGTTAGATAATTCCACCCAAGAAACCTAGGAAGAGGAGAAAGGAATGCAATCCTAGTTGAAGCCGTCATACCATTAACAAAATAGTCGTCTGGCAATTCATGATCTGGTCCGCAATGCTCGGCGATAGTCTCCAAGGTGAAAAGCATGGGTTGTAACACCAAGCCTGGATCAAAGACGTAAGTTTCGTAAGTTTCTCGAAAAAAATGACAAAAGTAAATAAAGCTCTCAATA